>PVKC010044686.1:0-11542 GCA_004027635.1 Crocidura indochinensis | reverse complement strand
TGATTTAATGCTAATCCTTTTCAGGCTTTTCTAGTTTTTTTTGTTTAAAGAAACAAACACTTCCAAAGAGTTTATATGAAGCAAATATCATTGTAGTACCAAAAGCAGATAGAGGCACCACAAAATAAATCAATTAGAGGCTGATAACCTTGATAAACACATAATCTGAGTTGTTTTCCTTAACAAAATAACAAAATACTAGGTAATAAAGCCCAGCAATGCATCAAAATGGTCATACACCATGACCAACGGATTCATTCCAGGGATGCAAGCATGATTTAACATATGCAAGTCAATCTTCATAATATGCCATATAAATGAAAGAAAGCATATAAGTCTTATGCTCATAGCAATAGATACTAAAAAAGCACATTTGATAAAATCCAGCATCTGTTCATGATAAACATTTAATAAAAAGGAAATTGAAGAAAATGTCTTCAGCATAAAGCCATTTACGACAACCCTATAGCAAATATTATACTCAATGTAAATAAAAATAAAACTCTTCTAAGATCAGTCATACCAGACAAGGGTACCCATTCTTGTCACTTCTATTCAATATAATATTGAAAGTGCTTGCCATAGTAAATAGTCAAGAAAAAGATATCAAGCATATCCAGATAGGATGGAAAGATGTGAAGCTCTCAATATATAGATGATATACTACTATAATTAGAAAAATCTATAGATTGAACAAAATGTTTCTAGAAACAATATATTGTTATAGTAAAGGGGCAGGTCATAACATTATCATGAAAAGTTTATGGCTTTCCTATATAATGATAATGAAAGAGAAGAAACATTACATATATAAAGAAGGAAAATAAAAAGGCTTGTGAACACCCCACTGAGAAGTAATTAAGGAGGGGCCGGGTGGTGGCGCTGGAGGTAAGGTGCCTGCCTTGCCTGCGCTAGCCTAGGACGAACCGCGGTTCATTCCCCCGGTTTCCCATATGGTCCCCCAAGCCAGGAGCAACTTCTGAGTGCATAGCCAGGAGTAACCCCTGAGCGTCACTGGGTGTGGCCCAAAAACCAAAAAAAAAAAAAAAAGAAGTAATTAAGGAGCAAACTAGAAATTTGGTGGCATACAAAAATTAGAGCACCTTGTAAGTGAATATGATGGTTTTGATTATATACAGTAGCAGGTAATATCAAACTATTAGTGTGGCTCTGGTACAGCCAGTTGACTCGCCTACACAGTGACTGGCTATCTGAATAGTGTACAAGAGCACTATAGTTATACAGAGGAATTATTTTCAAGCTGTTCCTTAAATAAAGAATTTTGTGAAAATAAAGGCAATTTCATCCTTTAGAAATGCAATCCATTTGTTATTGGCTGTCATACCTTTCAAAGATATGGTAATACTTTTCATCCTGTATTCCATCCTGAATGGGCACGTTTACACTGTAGTATCGTCCCTTTCCTAGGCCAACATCAGACATATCACCAGTTCCTATATGAGAAAAACACAGTAAATGATTTCAAAACATAGTACTAGAAAAGAAGAAGGATTCTGAAGAATTCTGATAGGGATTCAAAAGACCAAAAGGTTGATTAAGAGAACATTGAGAGGAGCCAGAGTAGATAGATACTTGCCTTGCATGTAGCTGATACCTATTTGATCCCTGGTATCTCATATGGTTCCCAGAGTACTAACAGGAGTAATTCCTATGTGCAGAGCCAGGAGTAACAACCAAGCAACACTAGGTATAGGTCAAAAACCACACATACATTCATACACACTTGCACATAGTGATGGCATCTAAGGGAACACAATTAAGAAAAATAATATAGAAAAGTAGTTGCTATCAAATTTGGATAAGTCATAAGAAAAGAGAAAAACCTTATTGCTCATCTTGTATCAAAATATCCTTTGCTGGGGCCTGGGAGATAGCATGGAGGTAAGGCATTTGCCTTTCATGCAAAAGGTCATTGGTTCAAATCCCGGTGCCCCATATGGTCCCCCGTGCCTGCCAGGAGCAATTTCTGAGCATGGAGCCAGGAGTAACCCCTGAGCACTGCTGGGTTTGACCCAAAAACAAAAGCAAAAAAAATATTCTTAGCTTAATTTTTCTAGGGCCTTAGAGTGACATTATATTAATACATCATTTTAATGATCAGAATGTTAGTATAGTATATAAAACTGCAAATGAGTTTTCTAATGATAGCCCATAAAATCATCTGCAGAAAGAAATAGAATTACATTCCTCTTGTCATGGTTACCTAAAATAACTTTTAAAATTATGTACTGAATGAAATACCAAAAAGAAATTCAAATATAAAGTTAACATTCATACAATCATGAACAGTTTTGTAACCATGGTGCTTAAATAAAATAGTTATAAGGACTCCAGTGTTTATTCTTCAAACGTAATTCAGAACACACCGATAACTTGCCTGGAAAAAATCCTGGAGAGAATTTATGTAGAGACACTGTCATGACTTTGGAGGTAAAACTGAAGGCATCTTCTACACCTATCAAAAAAAGAAACAGAATAACCGTCTTATGCAAAAATATCACCCATTTACAACAATGGGAAATCTAGATAGCAGTTGTGGAATCAAAAAGGTAAAAATAAGATTTACAAGTCTAGCAAAGGTATAAAATTAACATATTCCTCTGAGGTTTGGTCTGTCATTATAGAATTAAGTAGAACTTTAGTTACAAGTTTTGGGGCTCCTTTTGAAAATTCACTTAAAATTAGAACTTGATTCCTCCTTTAAATCAATAGGATGCTAAAGCTTTTTTTAAAATTCCGACTATATCTTATTAACTATAAAAGTTGGATTGATATTATATGTTTAGTCCTATATTTCCAGTGGCAGTTTATTTTTCTGGTTTGTTTTTGTAGCACACCTGGTGGTGCTCATATATCACATCTGATGATATTCATATAGATGCCAGAGACTGAACCCAATTCAACAATGTGCAAGGCAAGTGCCCTCTACTTTGTACTACTGCTCTGGCTTTTTGTTGTTTTTATTGTTTGTTTGTTTTTGGATCACACCCAGCAGCACTCAGAAATCACTCCTGGCAGGCTTGGGGGACTGTATGGGATGCTGGGATTCAAACAACTGTCCTTCTGCATGAAAGGCAAACACCCTACTGCCATGCTATCTCTCCAGCCCCTGCTCTGGGTTTTTTTTTCCTTCGGTTTTTGGGTCACACCCGGCAGCTCTCAGGGGATACTCCTGGCTCTATGCTTAGAAATTGCTCCTTGGGGCCAGGCGGTGGTGCTGGAGGTAAAGTGCCTGCCTTGCCTGCGCTAGCCTAGGACGGACCGCCGTTTGATCCCCCAGTTTCCCATATGGTCCCCCAAGCCAGGAGTGACTTATAAGTGCATAGCCAGAAGTAATCTCTGAGCGTCGCTGGGTGTGGCCTAAAAACCAAAAAAAAAATTGCTCCTGACAGGCTCGAGGGACCATATGGCATGCCAGGATTTGAACCACCATCCTTCTGCATGCAAGGCAAATGCCTCACTTCTGTGCTATCTCTCCGGCCCCTGCTCTGGCTTTTTTAATATCAGTTTGTTTTTTAGTTTAATTTAATTTAATTTTCTGTTCAATTTTTATTGAGACCATTGTGAATTACAACTTTAGATTTCAAGGAAATCTAAAGCAAGAATAAATAAATGGTACTACAACAGACTAAAACATTTCTTCACAAAGATAAATGCTTCTATTAAACTAAAAAGATATCGAATAGAAAAAAATATTTGCTTATGTCCATCAGGGGATTGATATCTAAAATAAAGTATTAAAAGTACTTATAAAATTTAACACAGAATAGATTTCACAGGTAGTTCTCCAAAGAAGATGTATCCATGGCCAGTATACACAATAAAAGTTTATTATAATCAATTTCTTACTTTCAGGGAGATGCAAATACACACAAAGAAACATTGCCTTACACATATTAGAGTAGGTATCATTCCAGAGACAAGATATAGCAAGTTTTAGAGACTATGTTGAGAGAAGTTTCCATACAGTCTTTGTGAAAGTGTAAATTAGTGCAGTCATTAATAGAAATCCATTTGGAGATTCCAACAAAACTTAAACTGAAATTTCATATGGGCCCAATGGAAAAGCATCAGAATGCCTGCCTTGAAAACATATAGTCATGGTATCATGTTCCCAAGTGTCACCACATCTGAAAGTCACATTTCTGGCACATTTGTTAACATTACCCTGGTTGTTTCTGGCCTCATAGCAACCAGTATCATGACAGTACCAAAGTAGTAAGCACCATAACTAAAAACAAATGTGCAAACAACATTCAAGGAATTATGAACCCTTAGTGAGTACATAAGTAAGCAGTATAGCAACCCCTGGTGCACCTCAATAATGGAACCCTTCTCCTATTAATGGGGCTGTCAACTGGTTCAGCTTCTATGGAAAGATCCAATGCTATAGACCCAGTGACCCACTTCTTGGCTTCTGTCCCCAAAGCACAAAAATATTCATTTGAAAAGATGATCACATCTATTTTTGTCACAATGTTTAGTACAATAACCAAGATATAGAAACAACTCAAATGCCCAACTATGGATAAAGAGATTTAGAAATCATGGTATCTGCAAGAAAGAACAGAGACCATTTCTGTCACCATGTTAACCATGAGCAAATTCCAGCCTCTGTGACACACATAGTGAGACAGATGTTGGTACAATGAGAAGAGCAAGACTGCTCAGTGGCCCCACCTTTCTTCTAGTCAATAATTGCTTGCTCAACAGATAAAAAACACCACAATGCAAAGGTCACAATAGGGAAACAATACAGCACAATACCATGCTTAGAGAATTAAGATGATAGCATTGAAGATCTGATAAGTACTGGCCACTTATATAGTCTTGCCTATAAGGACGTTAGAGCAGAAATGTGAAGGATATTCAAAGAACTCAAGGAAAGCATAAAATAAACCACACTATAACTAAAACTCAAGAAGATATGAACGTAGAAATGAGAAATTTTGGGGCCGGGCGGTGGCGCTGTAGGTAAGGTACCTGCCTTGCCTGCGCTAACCTAGGACAGACTGCAGTTTGATCCCCCGGTTCCTCATATGGTCCCCCGTGCCTGCCAGGAGCGACTTCTGAGAGAATAGCCAGGAGTAACCCCTGAGTGTCACCAGGTGTGGCCCAAAAACCAAAAAAAAAAAATAAAAAGAAATGAGAAATTTTCAAATTGAAATAATAGGACTGAATAACTTAGTAGGAGAAATGAGAAACTCACTGGAAAGCCTCATCATCATAGTTACAGCTGCTATGAAAAGAATAAGTGAGATGGAAGATGAATTGCATAACATCTCCATACAACAGAAGAGGTTGGAAAAGAGTCTTAAATAAAAACACATGGTGGAAAAATTCAAAGAAAGTGAACAGTGAAAAATAGAATTCTGAGATAAACTCAGTAGAAACAACACAAAAATCATTGGAGTCCCAGAGACAAAGTTCACAGAGCCAAAGAATGCATACAATAATATTCTAGATGCTTGAAGAGTACCAGTTAAAAGAGATTCAAAGAAAAGCACCCCATGGCACATTCTAGTCACAATGATGAAACCACAGATAGAGAAAGAATACAATACAATTCACAATCATGTCACAGGAAATCACATACCTTGGAATCAATTAAAGAGGCGAAAGACCTGTACAAAGAAAATTAAAAACAATGCTTCAAGAAATAAAAGAGGACATAAGGAAGGATATATATATATATATGCTGCTAATGGATTGGGAGTATTAACATCATTAAAAATACTTCCCAATGCATTGTACAGATTTAATGTGATCTCTCTACGGATATTCATGACATTTTTCAAAGAAGTAGATCAAACACTCCTAAAATTCATTTGGAACAATAAATTCCACAAATGGCTAAAGCAATCCTTAAGAAGAAGATGAGAGGCATCACTTTTTGCAACTTTAAATTGTACTGTAAAGCAATAGTAATTAAAACAGCATGGCATTAGAAAAAAAGACAATCAGATCAATGAAATAGACTTGAGAATTTTGGTACTAACTCCATTTATATAAGCAATAAATCTTTGATAAATGGGCATGAATAAGAAGTGGAACAGGAAAACCTTTTCAACAAATAGTGGTCAGATAAGTACATGCAAAAAAGTAAACTCAAATATCTCTTTTAAGCAATGCACAAAGATCAAATCAAAATGGATTAAAGACATGGACATCAGACCTGAAACCATAAGGTACACAGAGGAAAAAGTAGGTAGAAGACTCCATGATACTGAAACTAAAGGCATCTTCAAGGGAGAAACTCCACTGTCCAAGCAAGTGGAAGCAAAAATAAACAAATGGGACTACATTAAAACGAGAAGCTTATGCATTTCAAAGCAAACAGTGACTAGGATACAAAGGCTACCCACAAATTGGGAGAAACTATTCTCCCAATACCTATTTGATAAAGGGTTAATATCTAAGATGTACAAAGTATTAACAAACTGAACAAGAAATTATCATATAAGAAATTAAAAGACACCTCATCAAAGAAATACAAATGACCAAAATGCACATGAAAATGCTCCACATCACTAGTCATCAGGGAGATGTAACTCAAAACTACAATGAGGTATCATTTCACACCACAGACACTGGAACACATCATAATAACAAAAACAACCAGTGCTGGCATGGATACAGTTAGAAAGAGATTCTCGGGGCCAGAGAGATAGCATGGAGGTAAGGCATTTGCCTTGCATACAGAATGTCATTGGTTCGAACCCCAGCATCCCATATGGTCCCCTGAGTCTGCCAGGAGCAATTTCTGAGTGTAGAGCCAGGAGTAACCCTTGAGTTCTGCTGGGTGTGACACCCCTCACTCCCCAAAAAGGAAAGAGATTCTCATTCACTCCTAGTTGGAATGTCAAATGTTTCAACCTTTCTGGAAAACTATATGGCTATTCATCAATAAATAAATAAATAAATAAAACCCTGGAAATTGAGCTCCATATGATCCACACTATCTCTGCTAGGTATATATTCTAGAAACACAAAACACAACACAAAAAATGTCCTCTCCCCTCCTATATTCATCACAGTACTATTGACAATAGCCAGAATTTGGAAACAAATCAGGTGACATAAAACAAATAAGTGGCTAAAGAAATCCTGGTACATCTACACAGTGGGATACAACGCAGCCTTTAGGAAAAGTGAAGTCATAAAATTTGCTTACACATGGATTCATATGGAGAGCATTATGCTGAGTTTAATGAGTCAGAGAGAGAGGGACATATATAGAATAATCTCACTCATTTCTGGGCTATGACAAAAATAAAAGAATATAGTAATAATATCCAAAGACAATGTATATGAAGGCCAGGAAGACTAGTCAATGTTAGGAAGTCTACCACAAAGATTGGTACATGCAGTTTGAGTAGCAAAAGGTCTAGTATGACAATGACCATTGAAAATGATAACTGGACAAGAACTGAGTGCTTAAAGTTGAAAGTGACTTGCATAAAGTCCTTCATCAACAGTAGTGCAAACCATAATGTCAAAAAGGAAAGAGAATGAGAGAGACTTACAGAAACAAAATTCCTGCCCCAGAGACAGGTGGGGTTGTGGGGGAAGACATACAGGGACATTGGTGGAGGGAAAGGTGCACAGGTGAAGGGTGGTATACATTCTATGACTGAAACCAAACTACACATAATTTTGTAACTACAGTTATTAAATAAAGCAATTACATTAGAAAAATAAAAACTTGCTAAGAATGTAAAACAGACATATAAAAATCAGAAAGCAAAATATTTACAAAAATTAATGTCAATATATAATCATCCTAAAATTGACAAGTATAAAATTCCATAGTGGGACAGGAGCAATAGCACAGCAGTAGGGCATTTGCTTTGCATGTGGCTGACCCAAGACAGACCTGGGATAGATCCCCAGCATCCCATATTGTTCCAGAGCCAGGAGCGACTTCTGAGTGCATAGTCAGAGTAACCCCTGAGCGTCACCAGGTGTGGTCCAAAAATCAAAACCAGAAGCCAAAAAAAATTTACACAGTAAGTCCTTACATAGAAAAGTCTCTACAGTAACTAGGGCACCTGTTTTGCATGCAGCTGACATGGATCCAATCCCCAGCATCCCATTGGATCACCTGAGCACCACCAGAAATTGTTTCTTATTGCAGAGTTAAGAGTAAGCTCTGAGCTTCACCTCGTGTAGCTCCCCAACATAAAGAAAAAACTCAAATTACCAAGCAACTAGATGAATAAAATAACTTGATCTATATCATGAATAAAGGAAACTATCATATATAATGACATCATAGATCAGAGTAAAAACCAGTCCAGAAAAAAAAAGGGTTTGGCATGCTTACATTTAATGAGATTTTCAACCAAAAATATAGTAAGAGACACAGAGTATTAAGAATATAGGGGCCCGGGAGATAGAATGGAGGTAAGGCGTTTGCCTTTCATGCAAAAGGTCATCGGTTCAAATCCCGGTGCCCCATATGGTCCCTCGTGCCTGCCAGGAGCAATTTCTGAGCATGGAGCCAGGAGTAACCCCTGAGCACTGCCGGGTGTGACCCAAAAACAAAAACAAAAAAAAGAATATAATCCACCTATTCCTAATAAAAGTTGAAAATGAGCTTCCACATGAACCAGAAATCCCATTCCTAACAATATACCCAAGCAGCCCAAAAAATACCATGCAGTAAAACCCTCTGCATTCCTAAGTTCATTGAAACACTATTGATAGAAGCCAGAATCTGGAAACAACTCAAGTGCCTAAGAACAGATGAGTAGAGAAAAACTGTGGTACACTTACACAGTAGAATACTACTATTAGGAAAAACAAAGCCACAAAATTTGCTTATGCATGAATGAATATGGAGAGTATTATGCTGAGTGAAATGACTCCACTCATTTGTGGGCTATACATAAAAAGATAGTATTATATTAATATAAATAGATGAGGGCCAGTAGAATCAGTCCATTGTAGGAAGCTTGCCATAAACAGGAGGGAAGTGTAGTTAGAGCAGTGAAGGGACCTTTATGACAATAATAATTGGAATGATCACTCTAGACAAGTACTGGATGCTGAAAGGAGGTAAAGTGATATGCATGAGACCCTTTCAGTACCACTATTGCAAATCAGTGTCTATAAGGAAAAAGGAAGAAAGAGAATAAAAATGTCTGACACAGAGGCATGCCGGGGTAAGGGGAGGCAAACTGGGTATATTGGTATCAAGAAATGTGCACTCTTCAAGGGTATTGTATATTAGATGATTGAAACTCAATCATGAACAAACTTGTGTGGAAAACATCCATCAAATATTGCTTTCTATCACTGAAAAAATATAATCATGAAAGGAGATTAACTGTCACTCATATATTTGTACCAAACACAGGAAATCTATTTATTATTAGGCACATTTATCAATGGGACTTACTGTCATATACAGAAATTCCCACTTCCAAGAAAAAAACTGAATATAAACAGGAAAACTATATTCAAGATTCAATGAGAACTATGGTGATTACCAGAAGAAAAGAGAGGGTTTGTGTGAATACTAAGGAGGAATTTTATTGGTGGTATGGCAGTGGAACTTAGATGAAGTAGTATTAGATGATGATTACACACTAATATATACACTTGAAATTACATAAAATTTCAAACCAATAAGTCAGTAAAAAAACTTAAAAAAAAGGAAAGATAGGAGCTAGTACAACAGGTAGGGACCTACTTTGCAAGTGACTAACTTTAAGTTTCACTTTGGCCACCCATAGGATCGCCAGAGCTCTATTAGGAAATGTTCCTGTGTGTAGAGTAAGGAGTGAGTCATGAGCACTGCAGAGTGTGTAACCAAAACAAACAAACACAAATCAAAACAAAATAAAAATAAAAGTTACATACATGGTCACAGAGCTAGATAGTGGAAAAGCCTCTCAGAAGCACAATACTCTTTATAATAAAACATCTTTTTTGAGGATGCCACATCCGATCATCTCAAAGGACAATATAGAATGCCTGAGATTGAATTTGAGTCAGAAACATGAAAGGCTTTATCTGCTGTGTTATCTCTTTGGCTCTTTGTAAACATATTAAAATTAGTGCTCTTTAACATTTTTATACCTGCAGAGAAGGACTGGCACCAGTTTGTGGATTGGTGAAATAATAGTTAAAGAGTTGAAATAGTAGTTGAAGACTACTAATATAAAAATAAATGATACAATAAAATGACAAAATTTAAAAACAATATACAAGTCTATTACATTTCTAAAGATGAGCAATGGATTACAGGAAAGAGATATGAAAACTATTTTATTTATAATTTCTTCAAAAAGGATAAAATACCCAAGAATAAAAAATGATAGAAAGGCATATATGTTAAAAACTGTAAGACACTTTAAAAGGATACTTTTTTGTGCTTCTATGTTTATTGCAGCAGCATTCCCAAAAACGAAAAGTGGAAACAACCTCTGTCTAAGAACAGATGATATATACAGGCAATTATTTTTTATAAAATTCATTTGTGATTTGTTAAAATTCAACTAAAGCTCATTTTTTAAATTTTACTTTGCTTTTAGATCACACCTGACAGTGCTTGGAAAGAAATCATGAGGTATCAGGATTGAAATTAGTGCAAGACAAGAACCGTCACCACTGTCTCCTACCTGCCAAAAGGAGAATATATTTTCTTTAACAATTTTAATAAATATTTGAATCATTATGAGTTAACATAGTTACAGAATTGCTTTCTCTCTCTGTCTCACAATCTCTTTTTTCCTTTAGCCACACAGATCACTTTACCTCCTTTCAGTGCCAAGTTCTTTTATTTTTCAAAGTAATTACTTTATTTAAACACTGTGCTTTATAAGGTTGTTTATTACATAGCAGGTATTTTATTTACAATTACAAAGTTGATCATGCTGGGGGGTGTCAGATAGCTGCTCAGCTGTACACAGGCTCTCTCTTTAAATTTCATACCAGTCTACATGTATGCTCCTCCCAACTATCAGTACCCCAGATTTACCGTTCTTAACTTCAGCAACACACAGTTCCAATCTCAGACCAAAGACATACAGTGGATCTAATAATCCCAGATCTACTTTGAAGGACATAAATTAAACACATATTGAACACATATATATTCTCAATATTTTATGTGTACTTTCTTTAACAGCTTTAACTCTCTCTATATATTCTTCTGCCATGGTGTTACTTTACACTTTTTCATCTTTTTTTTTTCTTTGTAAGCTGTTCAGTAAGTATGTTGATGGAAATGTCTCTCAGTTTAATGCCTATGATTGAACTATGTCATGGAGATTGCTGGTCTTGTTCCTATTGCCCCCAGATGCCCCAATAACAGTAAATGGCATTGATCCTTGTTTGCATAGACACATTAAAATGGGAAAACAATATACATACAGATAAGTTCTTACCTAATAGAGGTAGGAACACACAAATCTCATTACAATGTACCTTACACCCTGAACATTGATATAACGACCTGGCACAGGCCTCAGAAAAATGGGCATCATCCATTCACACCAGAACTAGACAAGCT
>PVKC010044685.1:0-11551 GCA_004027635.1 Crocidura indochinensis | reverse complement strand
TTTTGTTTTGGGTTTTTTTTTTTTTTGGTTTTTGGGCCACACCCAGTGATGCTCAGGGGCTACTCCTGGCTATGCGCTCAGAGGTCGCCCCTGGCCTGGGGGACCATATGGGGCACCGGGAGGTCGAACCGCTGTCTGTCCAAGGTTTAATTGTTGCTCCAATGATCATTCAAATAGATTCGTGTTTATACTGTCAATACATGAGCATGTCTATGCTTTCCCTTTAGTGCATGATGATCTCTCTCCACCAGAGTTCCTAGCATGCATCCTATGCCTCCACCCCTATCCCCAGGACTACCAGTGTAACAGGTCTATTTTGTGTTTATCTTGTTATAGTTTGTGTCTCTTGATTCTATTGTCTTTGACTTTGGCTTGGGTGTTTAGTTCTGACCATTATTTCCCCCACTAAGTGCATCTGACACCACTTGGCCTCTGGGTCCCACATTTTGTTTTTGTGTTTGTTCTTTTCTTTTTTATTTCCTCAATTTGTAGGAAGACATTAAGATATGAGGCAAAACAAATGATTCATGTTCTAAGATTCTATGAAAAAGGCAGGAGCCTCTATGGAAGATTATTTTTATTTTTATTTTTTAATATAATTTTTATTGTGATTGTAGTGGCTTACATATTGTTGACAGTAATATTATAGGTACATATTTACATAAAATCAAGGGGTTCCCATCACCGATTTGTCCTCCCCACACTTCCATGTTGGTTCTACCTCCCATATCCTCCTCCCTCCCCCCCCCAGGGGGGGCTGATAGTATATGTGGTCCCCTCTGCACCCAGCTTACTACCTAGTAGTCTTGGTCTTGGTGCCTCCCTTATTCTCCCATTCTCCATTTGGGAGGCAGGACTAGATAGTTTAAGTTATGTGGTTTTGTTTGAAGAACAGAAAAGTAATAAACTGGGGTAAAAGTCTAATATGCCGAAAATGGGCAGAATCCTTTTAGAGGCTCTCATCGTAGGTTTGAGAGACAAAGGAGAAAAAGAAGGTGAAACACCCCAACAGTACAAAAAAGAAGTGTCAAATATCTAGTGAGCACTCCAGCGATTATGATAGGCACCACAATAAAAGCCATGGTCTTGAGTTAACAAATATGGCAGAGCACATAAAGAAAGAAACGAAAAGAAGAAAAAAAGACATAACCATAAATGGGGACAACAACTTCAATACCCACTCCAAAACAAAGAAATCGACAAAAACTAGATAGGTAAATAAAAATAAGAAAAATAATAGTAATAAATGAAGATAAAAAATAATATATATAGAAAAAATGTTTTGTGCTTTTTACCTTTTTTTCCCCTCCTGCACTGGCACAGTAAATATTGGAGTCATTTGAAAAGTAATTCACTTGGCCTAAGTGTTGTGAGGTTTCTCCACCCTTGTAGTATATTGTCATGGAATTAACGATAGGCTCCGTTCAGGTTCATTTACTCTCCCGGTGGTGCTTTTGTGGTGTTTGGAAGACTTCTACTCCATCCTGAGTGATGACATCAGACCTCTGTATCTAGAGATCTCAGTATCTGCACCGGTCCACGAGTAGGACTTATGGTTTCTTTATGATTCTAGAAGTTCTGTTCCCTCAGTGTCATTTTAATTCATCTTCGTGGTTGGTGGTCTTGATCTTTGCACTGATCCTAGGATGGAACCTAGGATAGTGTCTTTCATAGTGTTTCCAGAAGCCCCTTCCCATTGGAATTGTCTCTGCCAGACCTTTGGAACTGGGGTTCATGGTGGTTGTGTGGGTAGTAGTTCAAACCCTAGACTAGGGCTTTTTTATTGGTCCCAAGATATATACAGTCTGGTTATGGTTCTAGCCGTCAGTCATCTGTAAATCACGATCTTGGATTTTGGACTGGCCAAAGAGTGACAAGTCTGATTTTGTCTTATCATTAGCTGGTGAGGTAGGATAACCTGCTCTTAGGTCAAGTTGATCCCATTTTCCTCGTTGTCTGGATATCATATTAGAACTGGCACTTGTTGGTGGTCCAGCAGTATTAAGGATGTCCCGGATGGGATTTGTTTCCTGTAGCTGTTATGAAGAACTGTGATATTTCTATGTCTGGGATCCAGGGTTCAAGGCTGGACGGATAGTGTCTAATCACCTAAGGTCTAAGTTGTGTCAGCAAGGTGGGAGATATCCCTGTATTGTAAACAAGTATGAGTTCTTATCCCTAGTAGATAAGAGTTCTTTTTTATATGTAAGATTTCCCCTTTTTTAGTGTGCCTTTGCAGAGATAAATGGTGCTACTTTATATTGTCGGTGCATTTGGGGGTGGACAGAGAAGGAAACACGAACAGGTCACACATTCAAAAAAGGTAAAAATAGGAATAAAAGTATATGTGCTCATATATGTATATGTAGAGCAAGCATTTAAAAAAATGAATTAAAATAATTAAAGGAACAAAATGTTGCAAGAGACTACCTTACTTTTGGGGAAAAGCAGGTGAAGAGGTGGTGTAATACAGGTCTCATACTTATGTTGAAAGTACAGGTTTCCACATTGTCTTTTGGGATTTTCTTGTGGTGTGTGGGTTCCCTGGTGCCTTTTCATCACACCTCCTGACCTTCTTGAGATTGGCAAAGGATTTGCAGCAGGGAGATCTTGGAAGAATTCTTGCATTGGGGATACTTTTAGAGCTAAGTCCGGTTTCAGGTAACAGTCCACATTAGGGGGAGTTGGTGGGGAGGGCTGCACAACATGAATCAGCAGGGAGTTGGTTGCCTTTTCTTGCAGGGGGCGAGGTGTGGTTTTGACTGACTGTTCCTTCGCTTGGGTGCTAGGTACTGGTTCGTTGGGGTAGGAGGTCAGTCTTGATGCCTAATGGATTAAGAACTGAGGGTGAAGAGTTTTAATACAGTGGGAAGTCTGGATGGAATTGAGGGGTGAAGGAATAATTGGATCACAAAAAGGGGGAAAGGGAAAATTATATGGAAGGGGTAGGAAAGAAGAGAAAAGAGAAAATACATTAGAAAGACTGGGAGAAGAGAAAAGGAAAAAGAAAAGAGAAGAAAAGAGAAATAAAAGAGAAAGTAGTGAGAAGAGAGGGGCAAATAGCAAGTGAATGCTAGTTTGCTTGAATGTGTTCAATGAGTAGGGCCTGTAGTATAGGACTGTGTGTCACAGTTGCTGCTTCGGTGGTCTGACTGGTCACATGCTTCAAATCCTAAAAGAAGGTAAACCTAGGGATAAAATGTAAGTTAAAGAGTTTTCTCGGGACATTCTCATAGTGCGAGTGGGTATCGTAGCTTTGTGACTGAGCCCCGAGATACCATCTTAGTTTGTCCATTTTTTGTATCCAAGAACACTTGTGAACAGAAAAGCTGAGAAGTTATTTTAAATATAGTAAGATTAAGGCATTAAAACATAATGTTATGGGATGTTTCCAATGGAGTCAGTGATTTTCTGTCATATACTTCACCTGTGATCCTGTATAGGATCCCTAAGGGATCATTATGGGCCTTTGTAGTAGAAGGCTGATTATTTACCTGTTCTCTCTATGCTTCTGTTTCTGCTGTTGCTGATTTCTTTGTGGTATAATGTGTAGTCAAGAGTTTATGTTGTTCCTTTTTCATGTATTTTGGGTATTGCTTCTGAGTATGTGTTGACTATTACAGTGTTTGGAGTTTCTACCCTGTTAAACACTGTTGTTTGATTGTTTAGTATTAGTTACATATAAGGTGTATGTTCTAGGTGTTTCAGAATAGGGTTATCATTCTGTGTTTATCTTTTGTCTTCTTACTTACTTCATTTAACATAATATATTCTAGGTCCATCCATGTTACTGCAAAGTCTGTGATTGTATCATTTCTGACTGCCATGTAGTATTCCATTGTGTATAGATACCACATCTTAATGATCAATTCATCTGTTGTTGGTCATCGAGGTTGGTTTCAAGACTTGGCTATTGTACTGAGTGCTGCAATAAATAGTGGGGTGCACATGTATTTTGGAATGAATGTCCTTCCAACTTGGGGGTATATACCTAGAAGAACAATTGCTGGGTCAAATGGCAGCTCAATTCTGAGTTCTTTGAGCACTCTCCAGACTGTACTCCATAGGTGTTGAACTAGGGGGCATTCCCACCAGCAGTGGATGAGAGTGCCTTTTATACTGCATCCTCGCCAATAGAGGTTGTTCTCATTATTTTTGATGTGAGCCATCCTCACTGGTGTAAGGTGATATCTCATGGTTGTCTTGATTTGGATCTCCCTGATGATGAGTGAAGGTGAGCATGTTTTAATGTGTTTGTTGGCCATCCTTCTGTCTTCCTCAGAGAAGTGTCTATTCATTTCATCCCCCATTTTTCATCGCTTTATTTGGTTTGAGGGAGCTCAGCTTTCTGAGTGCTTTGTATGTTCTAGATATATCTGATATGTTGAGTGAAAAGATTTTTTCCCATTCTGTTAACTTTTTTCTTGTGTTAAGTAGGGTTTCTTTCACCATACAGAAGCTTTTTAGTTTGATGTAGTCCCATTTGTTTATGTTTGATGCTAAAGTCCTTGCCTTGGTGCTCCATCCTAGAAGACCTTTCTGATATATAGGTCTTCGAGTGTTCTGTCTATTTTATTCTCGATAAACTTTAAAGATTTGGATCTGATTTCAAGGTCCTTGATCCATTTTGAGTTGACTTTTGTATAAGGAGTGAGGTATGGGTCAATTTTTCACTTTTTTACACCTGGTTTTCCAGTTGTACCAACACCATTTGTTGAATAGACTTTCTTTGTTCCATTTCAAGTTATTGCCTCTTTTATCAAATATTAGTTGGCTGTATATCTGGGGGTTTTATGTCTGGGAATTCTGTCTAAACCACTGGTCTGAGGTCCTGTCTCTGTTCCAGTACTATGCTGTTTTGATCACTGTGACTTTATAGTATAGTTTCAAGCTAGGTAAGGAGATGCCACCCAGCTTCTGGTTTTTCAGTATGTGTTTGGCTATCCTGGGTCTTTTGAGGTTCCAGATTAACTTTGTGATTGATTGTTCTAATTCTTTAAAGAATGATGTCTGAATATGGATAGGGATTGCATTAAATCTATATAGTAATTTGGGTAGGATAGTCATTTTGATTATGTTAATTCTACCTATCCATGAGCATGGGATGTTCTTCCATTTCTTTAGCTCCTCTTCAATTTCTTTCTGGAGTGTTTTGTAGTTTCCCTGGTATAGGTCTTTCCTAGGTACCTGATAGTTTTTGATACTATTTTAAATGGAATTGTATTTTTAATCTCTCTCTCCTTGACTTCATTGTTTGTGTATAGAAACGCTACTGTCTTTTGTGTATTGACTTTATAGCCAGCCACTTTGCTGTACTAGTTAATTGTTTCAAGGAGTTTTACTGTGGACTCCTTAGGGTTTTCAATGTATATCATCACATCATCTGCAAATAGAGATAGTTTAAATTCCTCTTTCCCAATTTGGATTCCTTTGGTTCCCTTCTTTTGTCAGATTGCTATTGCTAGGACTTCTAAGTTTATATTGAATAAGAGTGGAGAAAGGAGAGTGGACAGCCTTGCTTAGTTACTGACCTTAGTGGGAATGCTTCTAGCTTATCACCATTAAGTATAATGTTGGCTGTAGGCTTTTCATAGATAGCTGTAACTATCTTGAGGAAGGTTCCTTCTAACCCTATTTTGCTGAGTGTCTTTAACATGAAAGGGTGTTGGATTTTGTCAAACGCTTTCTCTGCATCGATTGATATGATAATATGATCATGTGATTTTTGTCTTTCTTGTTGTTGATGTGATGTATAATGTTGATTGATTTGCATATGTTGAATCAACCTTGCATTCCTGGTATAAAACCCACTTGGTTTTGATGAAGTGCTGGATTCGGTTTGATAAGATTTTGTTGAGTATCTTTGCATCTATGTTCATTAGTGAGATTGGTCTGTAGTTTTCTTTCTAGGTGGTGTCTTTACCATCTTTGGGAATGAGTGTGATATTAGCCTCATAAAAGGAATTGGGTAGGATTCCTGCTTTTTTCTATGGATTGGAAGAGCCTATGGAAGAGTGGTAGTAGGTCTTCTCGGAATGTTTGATAGAATTCACCTGCAAATCCATCTGGGCCTGGACTTTTGTTCTTAGGGAATTTCTTAATTACATGGAAGATTATTTTTAAGTGGATTTAATTCTATGGTGAAACTTCATACTTCATACATTTTATTTTTCACAAGGGTTTAAGTGATTGAATAGGAAGTTCATCAGAACTTGAGTCCTTTACTAACTGATTAAAAGTGAACATCAAATCAAGAAAATAGGTTAGGTCTAACAATGCTCTGCATATTTGAATAAGAGTTGTTGAATCTGAGAGTAATAAAAAGTTTAACATGCTAAGTTCTATATTAGATGCTGAGTTGGTGACATGGTCTCACAATTGATCATATGGAATCCAACTTCCAGGAAAGAGACAGAATTAAAAAGTAAATAAATGAATGCACACAAACACCAGGAATATCAAATATCTAAGTGAACAAACTCAGACAGGTAATGGGATAGAGGAAAGATAAGTGAGTGTAAAACACTATGTAAATTAGAGAGGCAGGGAAAGATTTTCAAACGAGTTGCAGTTGTGCTGAAGTCTGTCAAAAAGAAATAGCAGGGGCAGAGTGATAGCGATAGGGCATTTGTCTTGTTCACTGCTGACCCAGGAGAGACTGGGGTTCCATCCCTGGCCTCCCATATGGTCCCCTGAGCTTGGCAGGAGCGGTTTCTGAGCAGTAAATCCTGCGTACAACCGGGTATGGTCCAAAAACTAAAAAAAAAAAAAAAAAAAAAGCAGTAAAAAAGCACGACAAACATCCTAAGCTAAGGAAACAAGAAATCAGATACAATCTCACAAGAGGAAAGAAGGGAAAAGAAAAGAAGTCCCTATGTAGAGGTATGTGAGCAAAGAAGCTCCTTGTAGATGATGGCTAAGTCATTGCAACGAAACCATGCAGTGCTTTAGATAGGTAAATAAGTGCTGGAAACTTGATTTAATATGTGACCGTAAATCACTGGGGGGGGGGGTGGTTTCTGTTGAGGTTTCTTGACTGCACAATATGATCTCAATATAAATTTTACTCATGAATAATGATTTTAATGCATGTCATGATATTTATTATAATGTCTTTTTACTTAAATGTTTGAGACTTTTAGTCCACTATCCACCTTCTACACAAGTGCATGAGGGTAGAAAAGAGACAATTGTTTACCACAGAAGCTAAAATTGATGCTCAATGCATGCTGGCTAAAAGAATACTGAATATTAAATGTACACTTCCAGTTTTTCTAAGGTCTCACTGAAACAATTTCCTTCATGGAATAACTGAGATAGTCATGCCCAATGAATCAATTCCAGGCACCATCTCCATCTTCTCAGCATGACTGTATATAATCAGCCATAAAAGAAACATCGTGATGTTCTTTTCAATATTTAAAATCTGTACACTTTTTTCTAATAAAATATAGAGAACCTAAGAATAAAAATATGTTCCCAGCACAGAAGCAAAATAAAACAGAATCAGGACCTCCACAGGTAGGATTTTAGTAGTCCTTGTGCTCTGTAATGGTTTCTGTGGTAAGCTGCCGCTCACTGAGTTGTGCAGACTAAAGTTGCATTCATAAATCAAAGCACAGAAAGGATTTTAGGGCCATTTCCTTTAAGTAATTCTACCCTAGATTGAACCATTACAGCTTAAAGCTTTGAAACAATAAACCCACAGGACTTTTATTCAAGATGAGAATCTTTCTGCTTTGGAGATATTAAAAATCATTTCAGCAAAATCAAACTTATTTCCCTTGAAAGTGAATATTAGAATGACAGTCTTCATGTCCATTGCCTGCCTCTCTACACCAAAGACAACTTGCTAACTCCGTTCAAACCTCCAATTTATCTGACTGTGTCTGAGCTTTTCAGTTTTATGATGAGAGCCATCAACTCTCATTTGAATTGTTCAGGAGTGACCACTAAAATCAAGTAATAGTACATTATAAGAATAGTGGTTTATAAGAATATGAACATATATTCTGTGATTTCAGAGAAATAGAAAAAAATCTTATCATCAAAGATATATATCCCATTCTCTCAAATTTTTTAAGAATCAAATATACCATTTGACTGCTTGAATCCAGACAAATTCAGTAGAAGTAATATACTTTCATATACACATAGTATCATTAAGACTTAAATAATTATCTGATACCAAAATGTGAAATCCTTCCCTGAAATAAAAATGAGTGATACTTGGTCTAAGAAAAAGGACTTCTGAGATAGTAGAGTTTAAAGGTAGCAGAGAGGAGTCTTAGTTTACTTAGACCTCTCTCTTGGAAGTTTTACTTTTTTCTAAAAATAACAATGTGATGACTTAACTATTTAGGAGAAAATAAAGCATATAAATACAAAGAAAAGACATCATGGAGACATTATTATTGTCTTTTATTATATTAACATTAAAATAAAAAGTTGAAACAAGGTTTTGAAAAGGAATCGTCCTTTGACATCTATTTTTGTTGATTCAACTTTTGGAAAATAATATGTCTATTCATTATTTGTCACGATTGCTATCCACTTCCTGCAAGGAGCTGGACAATGTTCTTGACACAGATGATACAAAGATAATTAAGACAAAGTTCTTGCTCTCAAGTTGTTTATTAATTAAAGAGAGAAAAGGAGATAAATTAACAGTTGCGATATAATTCAGCTTCTCTAGGACAGTAAGCCAGGCATACAATACATACTTAAGAAACATGCTGAATCAATGTACTTTCTATGGTAAAAATAAATTAAAATTTCTTCATGGAATGCTGTGTCCGACTTAACCCTTGATTGGTTATTGGTGTATCCTCAAAGAGCTCCCAGAATGAGAAATTATTCCCATTCCCCTATCCCCTTGTGGGGGAGATCTTGGTAATATTTTTCCGCAGCAAATAATCCACACAGACAGGAGGGTAAAAGCGTAAGATGGTTGGGTGCAGAGTCCTTTGTAAACCTACTACCAGCTCCCAAAAAACACCTGGAGCTAGCCAGTAAACTCTATCAAAAGACCCCAGCACCTCACTCCCAAACTTTATTAGCCTTTCAACAGCGCCCCCACCTGGAAGGTAAAGGTGAGACAACAGGCAGAGATGATAATCTTATGGAAATGCTTTCATATGTAACAATGGAACACAGGAGTAGTCCTATACTGAAGATGATATTTAATGGGTTAAAATGAGCATTAGTAGAAAGTTTCCAGAATTCAGATACAGATGTAAAGAGGACATTCTAGGCAGAGAAGACTATGCCGAAGTTTGAGAGAACAGAGTATATTCAGGAATATAGAAAATAAAATGATACATTAAATTCAAGAGTGACAAGCAATGAAGTCAGAAAGAATAAGAAGCCATTATTTGGTCACATGATTTATTTTTAAGATTTGAAGTTAAATATGTCCATGATAGAAAACACAAAAGAAATTGGATCAAGAGTAACATGCAGTAGCTTAAATATACTAAACATGATGGATTTTTAAAAAAAGGGGGGGGTAAGTAGTTAAGAAGTTAATCTATGCTGAAAACTAGGTAGAAGACACTGAAATAATTCATGTGATAAATCACAAAGTTTTGAACTAATCATTGAGGGTGATACTAAAGATGAAAAGATACTTAATATTTGGAAATCTGATCTGCAGGTAAAGATCAGAGAAGACATCTTGGTTTTGCTTATATCCTTTCTCCACTTTCCACCGGATCCTTCCAATCCATTTTCTCTCACATTGGATTACCTCCAAGCTCTGCCCATCAGCCTAGGGTTTGCTTTCATTGAATATTGTTTTGTCTTATTTCTTTGTTTCTTTATCTATCACATATGAATGAGGTCACTTGGCTTTGCTTTTGTTCTTTTAACTTATTTTATTTATCATAATACCCTTTAAATTCACCCATGATAGAGCTAAAAGCAAGATTGCATCTTCTCTTATAGTTGAGTAGAAATATAATTACACACGTATGTACACATTATATTAAATTCATTCATTGGTGAGTCATTGGATACTTGGATTATTTCTAGTTGCTGGCTATTATAAATAGTGCTGCAATGAACAATGATGTACATATATGTTTTTGCATTTGTGGTTTTATATTCTTGGGCTGGACACCTGAGTAGAATTTTTGAATTATGCGGTAGCTTTATTGATTGATTGATTGATTGATTGATTTGGGGGGGGAAGGTTCACACCCGGTAGTGCTCAGAAATCTAAGCTCAGAAATCACTCCTGACAGGCTCGGGGGACCATATGGGATGGTGGGATTCGAACCACCGTCCTTCTACATACAAGGTAAATGCTTTACCTCCATGCTATCTCCCAGTAACTTTATTTTTATTCAAACTATGATGATTTAAAGTTATTCATAATTGGATTTTAGACATACAATGTTTTAGGACCAATTTCATCACTAGTGTCAACATCGCTCCTCCACCAATGCTCCCAGAGTGCAACCCATGTCACTTCCCCGCCTCAGTCTGCTTTCATAACTTGGTGGTGGGAATGTTGCACTGCTGAAGGTGGGTGTTCTTTTATATGACTGAAACACAACTACAAACATTTTTGTAATCATGGTGCTTAAATAAAGATATTATTAAAAATAAACATATAAATAAATAAAATAATAAAATAAACTAAAAGGGCACCTTTTAAGTTTGGTTGTTAAATTTTATCTCATAATTAATTATTGCTGACTCTGGTTTATATATTTAGTTCTGTTCTTTATTAATACCACCAATATACCTGAGACCCTTAGTTCCTTGCCCTCTCATCTCATATGTGTCTTTTCCTCCACTTAATTTCTTTCCTTTTCCTCAGTATATTCTGAGGCTTAGATTGTTCTCAAAACCCCCCATTTAAAGCATTGTATTTCTTTGTACAGTTATTCTAAGTACCACATATAAGTGATACCACTCTGTAATCATTCTTCTTCTGGTTTACTTCATTTAATATGATATGTTTGAGTTTTATCCATGTTGCAGTTTATTGCATGATTGCTTCATTCCTTGAAGCTACATAGTATTCAATTGTGTGTAAGTAGCATATCTTTGTAATATGCTCCTCTATTATTGGATATCTAGATTGATCCCAACTCCTAGATATTTTATTGTATGCTGTGAAGAGTATCAGTGTGCATACATCATTTCAAATAAATGTTTTTCTGCCTTGGATATAGATATCCCAAGTAGGATTGCTCTCTTATGCCTTATGCAAAAGTCAATTCAAAGTGAATGAAAGACCTTTAGATCATACCTGAATCCATAAAGTACACTGAGGATAACATAGACAAAACACTCAGCTCTAGACCTCAAAGGAGTCTTCAAAGTTGTGATGCCAATGGCTAGAACTATAGAATAAAATCTGAACAAATGGGACAACATCAAAATAAAAAACTTTCTGTATGGTAAAAGAAACATAGGCTAAAACTAAAAGACAGCTGACTGAGTAGAAAAAAAATATTTTCACTCAACTCATCAGACAAAGGGTTGATATCTAAGATATACAAAGTACTCACAATGGTTAACCCTGAAAAATCTAAAATCC
>PVKC010044684.1:0-11544 GCA_004027635.1 Crocidura indochinensis | reverse complement strand
CTCCTAGAGGCTTGGGAGACTCTAGGTAGTTACTCCTGTTTCTGCACTCAGATTGTTCCTGGCATGCTCCTGGGACTGTATGGGATGATTAGGATAGAACTAAGTTTGGTCATGACTTTTTCCTGGTTTGGTTCTGAGTTGGCTGAATACAAGAAAAATGCCGTACTAACTAAAATTGCTCTAGGGTTCTCAAACTTTGGGTCACACCCCCAAATTTTCAAGGCTTACTACTAATTTTGCACTCAAGGATCACCCCGACTTTGCCTCCTGCGGCCTCCAGGTAATGTGAGTTTTCTTAACCTAAGTTTTTATCAATTCTAAATGATCTGTTCTTCAACTGAGATTTGTCATGTTACTGTCTTCATGAAACAAACATTGGCAATTTATAAACAGCATTTTGAGTTGGTGAATGCAAAAAGGGGGATTAAATGGGGTAAAGTAGATAAATATTTATTATAGGCTCTCATAATATGATTCATATATGTGACCTCTTGTTTTCTTTTAATACATAACAGTGGTGTTAGAATACAAAAATACTTTTTGCCATTAATTTTAGAGAACATGAAAAAATAAAGCAATAAAATTTTTAGTTCTTTATTTGATAAAAGATTGAGTCTGAAATTTATGTATAAATGCTTGCATTTTTCAGAATTTAAGAATAATTGTATATATCATAATATTTTCCTAAGTTTTGGGGAACCACCTCAACTGGGCTCTGAAATCCAAGGTTCACTCCTTTTGATATTGGTATAACAGCTCCATTTTGTCCAAGTTACTGATATATTTTTCATTTAGAATTCAGATGCATCTACTTAATTATTTGCCATTTTTAACTTTACAGAGGTGAATACAATGAGGTAGGTTTTGAATCAACAGTTCATCTAGAACATAAAAATAAATTGGTTCATTGATTTGATCTATTTGACGACTACTTGGCATTAAGCTCTGTCAGCATTCTGCAAGCTATTGGGATAATGATAACTAGCTAATGTAATGGATTAGTTAATGGGATTCTTAGTCATGCTTATCTGACTTATGAATGCATGGTTTTGTTATTTGGAATTACAATTCAGCATCTGACATAATTACTCTTTGACATATAAAATAAACATAAAATATAATCTTGAAATATATTTATATACATTTCAATAACTGTTTGTCCTTGGTAGACATATTTTCATTGTTCCTTTTATGAAATATATTTCACTTGGCACAAATTCATAAAGTACAGTAAAAGAAAGACATTTTAACATGCATATCAATGTGCTTAGCAACAAAGTTATTAACTGTATAGTATTACATAGATTAGAAGGAGCAAATTTTCAGTAATTTAAATGCATTCAAATTATATTAAAGGCAATTTTTAAAATACAATTTAAATTAAACTACTGTGGCATATTTACAAAGTTGTTTCTATTTAAGTTTTGTTCATACAATATCCAACACTCAACCCTTCCAGTGTACATATATTTGCCACCAACAAAGGGCCATTGATTTGCATCCTGCAGTCCCCACACCTGCCTCTATGACAAAGCTGTTTCTTTGCTTTTTCTCTTCCTTCAGCACATCCTTCTTCCCTCCCTTCTTCTCCTCTCCATATCTCTCTCACTATCTCCATCTCTCCCTATCTTTATTAGTCTTTATTTTGTTTTATTTCTTTTTATGCACTGTGGTTTGTTTGTAATATTGTTGCTAATATAATTGTTTCTATATTATGTATATAAACGTACCTACTTTCAACACTCAATTATTGTTAAATATGATAATTTTCAACAATCAAATCACAGTTTTCTCTTCTTTATCCTAACTACATTACTCTACTCTTGGTGACAAGCTTCCTACCATGGTTCAATCCTCCTGGTCCTCATTTCTATTGTCATTATATAACATTATCATTATTATATTTTTATTATTTATCACAAAGAAGTGATATCTTTTTATGTCTATCCTATTCCTTCCGACTCATTTCCTCAGCATAATGCTTTCCATATCCATCAATGTATAAGCAAATTTCATGATTTAATTTTTTTCTAAAGGCTGCATAGTATTCCATTGTATAGATGTACCATAATTTGTTTATATATTCATCTGTTCTTGCGTTATTTCCAGATTCAGGCTTTTGTAAATAGTACTGAAATGGACATATGAATGCAGATATTTTTCTGGGTTTTGGGGGTTTTGTGGCACACCTAGCAGTGCCCAGAGATTACTTCTGGCTTTGCTCTCTGAAGTTGCTCCTGGCAGGCTTGGGCAACCATGTGAGAATCTGGACATTAAACCCGGACCCATTTATGTCTTCCTTGTGCAAGGCAAAAGCAAGGCAAAAGTCCTACCAAGGTATGCTATCACTAATGCCCCCTGCACTTGTCTTTTCTGTGTTGTGATTTTGGTGTTTCTATGGTATATTCCCAGGAGCAGTATTGTTGGGTCATATGGAAGCTCAATTTTTAATTTTGTGGGAATTTCCATATAGTTTTACAAAAATTCAAGTTCAACAGTCTATTCCCAAAAACAGTAAATGAGATTTCCAATCATCACTGGTTGTTCTTGCTCTTTTTAATTTTGTGCTTGTCTCTTCGGTGAGATATCTCATTGTTGTTTTGATTGTTATCTACCCATAATGACTGACATGAGCATTTTTCATGTTTATTTTGGTCATCTGTCCTTTTTTGAGAACATTTCTGTTTATCTTTTCTCCCCAATTTTGGATGGGGTTAGTTGTTTGTTTTTTTGTTTTTGTTTTATTTTTTTATATATCTACCATTATCTTGAATACTTTAGATATTAACCACGTATCAGATGAGTATAGGGTAAATAGTTTACTCCAATTAATAAATAGTTTTGTGTCCTGGTCACATTTCCTTTGAGATTACAGAAACCTCTTAGTTTAATATAGTACCATTAGCTTATCTTTGTTTCCACTTGCTTAGTCAGTGGTTTTTCATCATTGATGATGCCTTTACCTTCAATGTCATTAAGAGTTCTGCCTATCTTTTTCTCTGTGTACTTTATGGTTTCAGGTCTGATATCAAGGACTTTAATCCATTTTTATTTAACTTTCATGCAGGGCATTAAAAAAAGCTCAGAGCTCAGTATTTGGCATATATATTCAGTTTCTAACGACCACTTCTTACTCTATATCATATTCCTTGTTCCTTTATCAAATATTATTGATCATAATCCTGAGGATATATTTCAGGATATTCAAATTTATTCCATTAGTCTCAGGGTTTGTCTTTATAACAATACCGTGCTGTTTTGATTATTTCTGTTTTATATTAAAATTTGAAGAGGAAGGTGATGTTTCATGTCTTCTTCCAAAGGATCACTTCAGCAATTTGTAGAAAGTTAGTTTTCCAAATGAATTTCAGAAGTGTTTGTTCTATTTTTTTAAAAATATATTTTAGGTGTCCTTATAGGAATTACATTGCATCTCTACTACAGAATATATTGTCATTTTAATGATGTTAATCTAACCAAAGAATGAGCAGGGAATGTGTTTCCATATCAAGTACTTTTTATTGCTCAAGGTAGTATTTTGTATTTGACAAAATTATTACCTTATTCTCATATAGCTAATCATAATTACATGATATTTATATCATATAAGATATTTTTAATATCCTGCATATTAAATATATGTATATATATATATATTTGATGGGGGAGCGTCTGGCCCACACCCACTTCTGCTCAGGATTTTCTGCTGGTTCTGTTAATAGATATCACTCCTATGTTGGTGAAACAAGCACCTTAATATGTACTCATCCTCTACTCCTATATGTATATATATATTTAAAGTATATTTAAATCATTTTGAGAAATATATAAAAGGAGATTTTTTACTCCATTCATTATTAAAGCTGAATATTATATAGTGTTTAAAATATATAATTTAACATAGATATTGATAATCTTTAAATAATACTACTTGATGTAAATATGTATTTAATTAATTTATTTGATTCAAATATGTATGAGTTTCTGAAAATTAATTAATAAGTGTTTATTTGAATCTCAAAAGTAATTATTAAATTCTCATAAACAATGGATTTTAGCATGAAATATCAGCAAATTACTAAAATCCAAGTTTATTTTTCATGCTTCTAATCACAAGAAAGATTAAATGATTTTATCAGTGTTAAAAATTAGCCTTTTATTTTTTTCCACCATAATATATATGTAACTGGTAAGACCCTTAGTTGCTATTTTAAATATTATGGTAAAAAATGACTACTTATTTCTGTAGAAAATTAGTGTTCAGTCGTCAGTATTGCTGTGGTGCTTTTCAGGTTATTTGCTTTTTTGTTTTGTTTTGTGTTTGATTTTTCTTTTCTTTTCTTTTTGTTTTTGTTTCTGAGCCAAACCCATCGGCACTCAGAGGTTACTCCTGAGTATCTGCTCAGAAATAGCTTCTAGAAGGCAAGGGAGACCACAATGGACACCAGAATTCGAACCAACCACCCTAGGTCCTGGATTGGCTGCTTGCAGGGGAAACACTGCTGTGCTATCTCTCTGGCCCCTTTCTTGTATTTTTTTTATGTTTTATTTCCTTTTTCCCATTCTTTTCTTAAAATGAGATTTATAGTCTTTAAAAGGAATCCTCCGATTTTTGCTTGTTTAAATGTTGCACCTCCCACCCGTTTTCTTTTCTTTATTTTTTCTTACCTTCAAACAGAAACACAAAACTTGAACCATCTTGTTCTGCCTCACAAATTGAGGGGGGAAATAATGGAGGGCACCAAAACCGAACATTTGTATGAACATTGAGTAGAAATAAAAAAAAAAAAAAAGGATCAGAATTGAACACCAAATCCAAAGTTCTACAACAGAATAGATACTCAATCTACAAAAAGCTAGACCCAGAAAGGATCACTTATACTAGCAGACCGAGGGTAAAGGAGTAACAGTATGGGATTGCCCATATTACACCTGGGAACTAGGGTGGTGGGAGGAGAACATTGGTGGTGGGAATGACCCTGATTCAATGTCACTATGTACCTGAAATACTACTGTGAATGATTTGTAATCCATTTTGGACAAAATAAAAATTATTAATATAAAATTGTGCAATATTTATTTAAAAATAATATTTATATGTACATTGTTATGTATGCATATTCCTTTGATTTATATCTTCATATTGCTCTAATAATATTTTGAAGGTTATAATGTCTGTGATTAAATTTTTCAGTATTTTAAGGTCATTACTGATAAATTTATTTATTGGCAAATCTTTCTCATTTTGAAACAGCTGGTAAAAATTATCATTTACAATTAAGTTTTTGCAATATGTATCTGTTAGCATTTTTAAATTGAGTATTGTATCAATCATTTAATAATTAAATGCAACCAACCCTTACAGATTGACATTTAAATATTTTATATTTAATCTTATTAAACATTCTTCATTTAAGATTCTAAAAATCATTTACGATTTAAAAATCTCATAAAAATTCATTTAAGATCCTACCATAACTCTCTCACTATATAAATCTTACTTCTAGAATTGTGTTTTTCATCCATTTCTGATCCTGACCCTATTCAACCCTGTTTCTAGATTTCCTTGGCCTCTTTATTCTACAGTTGTCTCTCCTATAATTATACTATCGCTCACCATTTCTGAGATTTCTTACTGTGTTTCCTTTGGAATATGTTGAAGACCTTAGCAGGACTCACACAAGGTTCATGGTTGAGAAGCGTTGTTCTAGAGTCATGATTAAAAATGATATAAATTCCGGGGCCCGGGAGATAGCATGGAGGTAAGGCGTTTGCCTTTCATGCAAAAGGTCATCGGTTCGAATCCCGGTGCCCCATATGGTCCCCCGTGCCTGCCAGGAGCAATTTCTGAGCATGGAGCCAGGAGTAACCCCTGAGCACAGCTGGATGTGACCAAAAACAAAAAAAAACAAAAAAACAAAACAAAAAAAAAAGATATAAATTCCACATATATTTATCAACATACAAATATTATAGGATATTCTATCTAAACATAAAGATGTAATTTAGACTAGATTATTTCTTTCCAATTTTAATCAGACATGTCAGAAAATAATTTTTGATAATATTCAAAAGTTAGTTTTAGTATTCCAAACTATTGCATTATGTACAAAAATGTTTAATATGAGATATATTAAAAATATATTGCAAAAAAAAAGAAATATATTGCAAACAAGTAGTCACAGCTCTGGAAGATAGTGCTCTTTATTGTTTGTTTATATGGTTTCCCTTTGTTAAGCATATTTTGCGAGGGACTGATATGAAGTTTTATGTTGATAGGTAAGAAATAGCAGCAGACTTTTCAGTTTAGTACAAAGCAGACACATTCAGTTCCTTTAGAAAAAATACAGCAATGTGGAATTCAAGGTTTTACACATACATTGCATTAATCTATATTCTGGTTTGTTTTTATTCTGTTCAGTGAAGCTTAGGATATAGACTTCATGGTAAGAAATATTTAGTCTTTGCATTTTTGAGGACATTAACCTGTAAATTAATAGAATTGCGTCTTAAAGTTTCATGCACCACATTTCTGGTAAATAATGTCTCACCATATATTTTTCAGCCACTGTGTGAATTTGATAGAGACTAACAGAATTAATTCAGTGATACTGTGCACATCTTTGTCATGTTCTTGGCTTATTGCCATTTGAAAATATCAAGCATATTTTGTAGTTATTCTCCCAAGTCATTTCAGTTTTGTATTTTTTTGTTATCCTCAGCAAATTAATCCCACACATGCCTTTGTCTGTCATGCGAACCATGCAGAAATTGTGAATTATGTCATTTCTATAAATGAGACTCTTGGAAGAAGGATTAAATGCTAAGGGTGATTAGTCAGAGAAAGTGGCAACTCATCTGGTTCAATGATTAAAGTCTAAACCTGAAAATAAGTATTACTAGATTCTATTTCTGGCTTTGCTATCAATTTGCTGTATGACTTTTAGCAAGGCTTTCACCAGGAATTAGTTTTCAGATATGAGCTAAAGTAAAAAAGTAAGTAAAATAAAATATGAAGAATAAATAAAACCATCAAAAATAAAGTAAGACTGCTCATTCTTTGGTCTTCCTCCACTAAGCTGCTTTCTTTCACAGTAGCAAAAGGCTTGTGTGGTGAGATTCCCTCCTGGCTTAAGTGCTGGATTTCCTAAACCCATTCTTTTAACTTTTCAACGTGTGGATTATTTCCTGCTTCAATGTTAGCTTCCAGTTAGCTTCCAGACCCATGCTCACCAGATCCTCATTTTGGGAACATGGTTTTCACTAGCAGATGGGGGGGGGTGATTTTTACATTGGGGGATAGAAGGTGGTGTGGAATATATTTGTACATTGATACCAGAAACTTGACTACTATTGTAAACTGATCATTTAAACTATAATAGAGATAAATTAAAACTATAAAGTAAGACTTTCTCTAAAATTTACCCCCTTTAGTAGGGGACATTGTAGGTATTTAGAATAATCTTAGCATATGAACATGCTATTTGTTTACATGATAACTGGATAAATAAAATATTAATTAGATACTACTAACTAATATTTTAACTGAGTTTATTATTTTATATGTTTAATTTTCTCATATGCTTCAGGTTGGTATTTGGAACATAAGTTTACATTTAAACATAATTTTGTACAATAAAATCTCTACGAAATTTTTGTAATATCACTCACAAATTCAAATGGTGTATTGAAATGGATAATAATTCAAATGATAATTTTACTATTAAGTTATTTTTCTACTGATGCTTTATATTAGGAACCCTATAATGAGTATGTGAAAAGACAATTTGGGACTGATCTTTAATAAATTTTTTATTCTCTACTATCTAAAATATGTTTAAATGATTTATAGCTACTTACACTCAAATTAATTATATTTGTATGCATATGGTTAATAAACCAAATAGGCAACCCAGATATAAATAAACTAAAGTAGAATCTACTGATATAAGATTCATAAATATATAAATCCTTTTAGATTTAACTTTATTATAAAAATACATTGTGTATTAATGTATTTTCCACAAAAATGTTATTAGCAATTGTATTTTTCTTAATATTAAATTTGAACTTTATTGAATTGTACATATTTAGACATAATGACAGATATATAATAGATGCATGCAAAGAATGGCAGTAAGATTTTTGTTTATTTGTTTGGTTGGTTTTGGTTTGAAGGACACACCTGGCAGTGCTCCTGGCTCTAAACTCAGAAATTGCTCCTGGCAGGCTAGGGGTTCATATGGGATGCTTGGGTAGAAACCCAAGCCTGTCCTGGATCAGCCACATGCAAGGTAAATGCCCTACCACTCTGCTAACACTCTGGCCCCTGTCAGTAAGATTTATATTTTAAGTAGCTGACTTACATTATTGTGTAGGTTGACAATTCTAAAATTTGCAAAGTAAGCCAGTAGTTGTAGTAAGACCTTTGGGAAAATTGAAAACTTATCTAAATTTAATATGCTGGCACAATTCTTTCCTTCTGAAGAAAGGGCTTTTAAAATATTTTTCTACATTAATTTCTTTGATGGAAACATTGAAGTTCACTTATGTAGGGTAGAAAGTTTAAGTTATACCCCTTACTTATTGTACACTAATTTAAATGACAATAAAATCTAAATATACCCTTACAGAACCAGTTGAAATACTTTTAAATGAAATTATTGGATGTGTGATTCCAATTAAAACATGATGCCAATGTAGGACTTATTATACCCTAATTACTGTTAAAGACTTAATTTTGATGGTCAAGTATATTATTATTTAGGTGTCATAATCTTCATTTCATTGCTTAGAGGAATATGAGTCACAAAAAATGCATACATTGTTCAATTATTAAACTTCAACGTGTTAAAATTTGAATATAAACTTAGACACTGCAGATCCAAGGCCAACAATTTAATAACAAAACTTTCCAACATATTAGTGTTGACAAATTTGGACAAAACTTCATTAAACTTAGATTTATGCTAATTTATTCTTCTACTGGGGAGTTTCTTTTATTTTTCCTTTCCCTTTTAATTTTCTATTTTATTTTGAAAAAAGAAGTAGCTTGAGCCGGAGAGATAGCATGGAGGTAGGGTGTTTGCCTTGCATGCAGAAGGACAGTGGTTCGAATCCCAGGATCACATATGGTCCCCCTAGCCTGCCAGGAGCGAATTCTGAGCACAGTGCAAGGAGTAACCCCTGAACATTGCCGGGTATGACCCTCCAAAAACAAAACAAAACAAAGCAAAAGAAAACAAAAGAGTAGTTCCTTCACTCTGTTTATTAGTTCTTCATTTTCAGAACTAAGTGAGCTAAGTCCTGGATCCAACCAAGATTACTTTAGCACACCAGTGTAATTCTTTGCTTTAGATTCCTCATGAACAAAATAAAGAAATGAATGATAATACTCATCAGACGAGTTGTACATGCTTAATTAAAAATAGTGCTTTCAAAGTTTGAAATATTTATGAGTATAAGTACATTTTTTTTGTTTTTTTTTGGGGGGTCACACCCAGTGACACTCAGGGGTTACTCCTGGCTATGCGCTCAGAATTCGCTTCCTGGCAGGCACGGGGGACCATATGGGAACCGGGGGATCGAACCGTGGTCCGTCCTAGGCAAGGCAGCAGGCACCTTACCTCCTGCGCCACCTCTCGGCTCCCAAGTATAAGTACATTAATGGATCTATAGTTTTGTTAGAATATATTCACCTACAATCATTTGATGAATAGTCAGATGGCTATCAACTACTTGCCATGAGAAAAATGTCAAATTAATGATTTATATATAATGCCTCAGTTTTATATACACATATAAATGATATAGCATAGTTTTATTCTTTTTTGTTTGATTGTTTTGTTTTGTTTTTGGATCACACCCTGCAGTGCTCAGGGGTTCCTCCTAGCTCAGCACTCAGAAAACACTCCTGGCAGGCTCAAGGGACCATATAAGATCCAGGCATTCGAACAACTGGTCTGTGTCTAAGGCAAATGCCCTACCACTGTGCTATCTCTTCAGCCCCACACATAGTTTTATTCTTAAAGTTATATATACAGAAAGTATTTTCCCCCTTTAAAATGTGTAACTCAAACATCTTGAAATAAAATAGAATTTACATGATTATGTGAGTCTTTATTATATAATTCTAGCAAACTTTTATCACTCCCCAAGATACAGATCCATTTGAAATCGCTTCTTGTTCATTCACCCATAATCACAAATAACTGCTATCTGCCTTTAGTTACTTATATTTTTATTTGTTTTGCTATACATTTAATTAAAGTGAAGTGATAAAATAAGGCTTCCTTTTCATCCTATAATGATTTGAATTTTACTCGTATTTTACTCGTTTATATGTTTCATATTATCAAACATACATGCTTGATAGTCAAGTAAATTCCACCATGCTGCTTAAGTAGATCTGAATATTATTTATTAAAATTGTCCACTCTAAAAATTTAGTTATTATTAATAATACCCTGGCCCACATTTATTCATAAAATATTGTTTACTAGTTCTGAATATTTAATATTTATTAAAATTGTGCACTTAATAAATTTAGTTATTATAAATTAAAAACCTGACCTACATTTTGCATATTCTGTGAATATATTTGAAATTATCTTGAATAATACAAAAAGTATGAATATTATATTCCCACTTATAAACCTTTACATTCTATTCAGCAAAATGTGAGAATCCATTGTTTTTCAACATTATTGTCTTACAGAAGCAATTGAATAATTTCTCTATTTTTTGCCAGAGAAAAATAATTAAAAGGGTTAAAGATTATTCAATTTTGTAAAAAAGAAAATGTTATGATAATTTATATGTTATCATGTTTTGTGTTCACAGCATTCTTGGGAGATTGTATTAGATTTAATTTATAATTAGACTAATATTATTCACCATTGTATATTGTAATAATATCATATTACATCGAATAGTGTTTTATATGAAGTCTAATAATGTACAATATCCGTTTTAATGTGAAAAACTTAAGATCCAGAAATTATTTACCTGATATTACTCAGAAAACAAAAATTAATAGCATAATATTTGTTAATAGATAACTCAGTAAATAGAATAGGTATAATTGACTTGTTTTTCAAATTATTTCTTTAGATGTAATTTTGTACTTTGTCAAAACAACTTAGTTTGATTTTAAAAAAAAAGTAAGCTGAGACTCCAGCATGGCTATTTTTTTTTTTTTTTGACTTTTCGGGCCATACAGGTTTGATGCTCAGGGGTTACTCCTGGCTAAGAGCTCAGAAATTGCTCCAGGCTTGGGGGGATCATATGGGACGCTGGGATCTCAAACCGCAGTCCTTCTTTGGCTAACACTTGCAAGGCAGAAACCTTACCTCTAGTGCCACCTCGCCGGCCCCAACCTGGTTATTTTTTAATCACCAAATGGCTTATGATTATAAATTGCATGAAATCCCAAAGAAAATTTCAAATCTCCTTTCAAACTTAAATATGGTTGCTTCATACCTATTCTTTCTTCTTCCTTCCTTCCTTCCTTCCTTCCTTCCTTCCTTCCTTCCTTCCTTCCTT
>PVKC010044683.1:0-11511 GCA_004027635.1 Crocidura indochinensis | reverse complement strand
ACTAAACTGAAGTTTTTTATTGACAACTTCTGTATACTTTATCTCAGCTCTTAGAGAGTGTCTTCACAAGTAATCCTTTTAAAGGAATAATTTGTCTCCTATTTAACATACTGAATTTTTTAAATGTAGGGAGAATAGCAATGCTGGACTCTTATGAATCTATAACACAGAAAAAACAAGTATCTGTTTATAGCTGATATTTTAATAAAAATTATCCCCTATTTTTGTAGCCATAATAAAACTGAGTTTGAACCCATTATCTCAATTTTACAGACAAATTTGTTATTTCCGTTATTAAGTAAGATAACAGAGATAACAACTAGTAGGTGTCAACTTACAAATCACAGGCAATTCTTTCTATTCTAGACTTTTGGATTGCTTCTAAGTGGTCCATGAAAGTTAATGAAGTCTAGAGTCATATGAATTGCCCTATCTGTCACAATAGTCATAAAATAAATGGCATACTTAGATCGAATAATTTGAGAAAAGGTTAATAAAATGTTTGCACAGCAGTAATGAAGTTCCAGGAGTTAGTGAAATTAAGAGAGAGTTTCTTATTTTAATCCCTAACAGACAAGGGGAATGAGTGATTTTAAAAATCCAGAATCAGTAATGATTCTGCAAAGTTTCTTGATAAGATTTTCTTCATTTAAGAGACATAGTTATGTGGATTAATCTATAGATTTCTCAGGGCTGTGTCACACTCTTGTTTTCATTCTCCTGTTTTTCAGTTGGTCAAGTAAATCAAATGTCAGAGGGCAGGGTAACCCATTGCTATTGTTCAGAAAGATCAGGTTTCCAGGGCACTAAAAATGGTGTAAAAGGAAGAATTGATGGGGGTAAAACAATTGTCTATCTGCATACAAGGAAGATATACTGGCATTATTCTTTTGTAATGACACTATCTTATCAAAAGTTTAAGAACCTCAGTGCAGAATAAAAATGTGATGTTAATCTCTCATTAGATGTAAATACTATTCAATTTTCAAAAGTAATCAAAATAATATTTTATACTTTTAACATGCCTGTGCTATTAAAGAAATATATAACTGTGAATGAATACATACTATATATAAGAATGTTATATACTCTGTACTTAAAGGATGATTAATTTTAATACATGTACTTAGAATTATGAATTATTTCTAATTCACGTCCTTTAATACATTAATACATCTTAATATAAGATAACAAACAGTTTTATTTCATTTAAAATCTTTTTGGCAGGTCCTGCAATTTCTGAATGATTATAACCAAGATGCAATAGAACCATTTTTTTATTTCACTGAACATATATCGATAGATATTTATTACATGCCACATACCTAGTTGCACTTCAGTATTTCTGGAGGAATTTTAAAAAATATGAAGATGTTTGAACTTACACTAACTATATATATGAGTTAACTCTGCTCATATATAAAACTGTGGCCTCAAAACAAATAAAAATATTCTTGGATATCAACTATATGATAGTCACTCTTCTAAGAATTTAAGATATTTTCAGTTAAAAGACATAATTCTACATACAAGAGCATTACATTCTAGAAGAATCATATTGGGGATTATTTATGTTAGGAAATATCTATATGTGTATTTATATATATATGGAATCACCAAGAAGAGAGTCTGGATAATTATATATTATAATTCTATAACTATATAATTATATAACTTATTTAATTTTATTTTTATAGCGTTATTAAATAAATCACCACAGAGGTGGTTACAAAGCATATCCAGAGTTAAAAGCTAATTTAATTAAGCATCTTAATAGGTACATAATGCATGCAAAATTCAGAAGTGGAGTAAAAAATTCAATATTATTTTTCAAGAATGTAATGTCTTTTTTGTTTTGTTTTGTTTTGTTTTGTTTTGTTTTGTTTTGGGGTCACATCCGGTCATACTCAGGGGTTACTTGTGGCTCTATGCTAAGAAATTGCACCTAGCAGGGTCAGGAGACTATATGGGATGTCAGGATTCACACCACCGACCTGCTGCATGAAAGGCATATGCCTTATTATATCTCTCCAGGTCCTCATAATAATTTTGAATAGTTTATTTACTCAAAATTAAAAAGAATAAATAAATAAACAGTGCCTATTGATTTATGTCATAGTAATAATTAATGTCTATTTATTGATTACACATTAGTTTTTATTGGAAAATTCTTCAGTCTCTCCTTTTAGACATTAGTCTCATGATAAACTAAACACTAGGAAGGAAGACAACAAATTTAAAAAAGTATAAAGACAGAAATAATTTTTATCTTTTGGGGGGGCGGTGGGATTTTGGGTCACATCTGGTGGCACTCAGAGGTTACTCCTGGCTCAGGGCTCAGAAATCGATTCTATCAGGCTTGGGGAACCATATAGGATGCTGATGTCCATAAGGGGTTGGCCACATGCAAGGTAAAATCTCTATCACTGTGCTATAGCTCTGGCCTTTAAGACAGACGATCATTTTAAAAATTAAAGATTTGGGGCCGGGCGGTGGCGCTGCAGTAAGGTGCCTGCCTTACCGCACTAGACTTGGACGGACCACGGTTCAATCCCCCGGTTCCCATATGGTCCCCCAGGCCAGGGGCGACTTCTGAGCTCATAGCCAGGAGTAACCCCTGAGTGTCACTGGGTGTGGCCCAAAAACCAAAAAAAAAAAAAAAAAATTAAAGATTTACACAGTTGATTTACAAAATTGTCATAGTTGAGTCTTATGCATCCAATATTCCAATACCAAATTCTACCACTGTTGTCAACTTTGCTGCACTATTGTTTTGGTATCTCTCCCCTGATGACTTTGCCTCACAGGTCTCTTGACAGGCACATCTCAGACTTTTCTCTCCTTACCACACAGAGCCCTTTTCTCATATTTTTTAGACGTAAAATTACTTTGAACTCTCCATTGTTTGCCTCTACCTAACAAATTTAGTCTAACACACGTTGGGAACTATTATTTATTGAATGTTGAACTTACATCAGATATCAGATATTAGCAATCTAATGTAATGGTCTGAAAATATGTTCAGTGCATTTCTGTTTTGATTGGTGACCAATGTGCAAAATATTTCCTGGTTCACATATTGTAGGATTATGTTAATAGAGAGATGTCCAGGACAAGAAATCTATTAACAGAAAAGATTATCAATTACCTAAGGTGATGAGGACAATGCGCTAAGAACTCAGGGGATTTATTTTTCAGGCTAATGAAAATGTTATAACTAGTATTTTGGTACATCAGTACTTAAGATCACTAAAAGACAGTGAATTGAATGGATAATTTCCATGGTATGTGAATTACTTTTCAACAAAGGAGTTTTTAAAATGATCTTCTGGTAAGTAAGCACAGAAGCAATCATTACTTAAACACATTGGCATAACAAAAGTTCTAAGTAATTGCACAATGCAAATAAACAACTAAAGTATAATTAAACACATTCACACATGAATAGTTTACATATTTGTTTATATTACCTTTGTATAAGCACTAAAATATCTGTTTTTTTCCCCTAACCTCTAACACTATTTTTTAAAAACACACATATTTGGCAAGAACTCATTTAATCTTCTCAACAGTTCTTCTTGAGAGAAGTCATTCCTGTTATAGAGCAGATAAAATGACTGAATCACAGAAAGGTTAACAGATTTGTACAAGATTTCACCTATAATTAGTAAGAAATATGTGCACTCAAATATCCCCACATACTGTGTGATTGAATACTAAGCAGACATTAAAATATGATGCAATTCCATATTCATTTATGTAGAAAGTCATAATAAATGTCAGGAAAATATTTAGTAGTCATAAATCTTGTGAGTATGTATTTGTTAAAATTATATGCTTATATGTAGCAATATTTGTGCGTATTTTATATGTCTAAGAATATGCACTTAAAATGAAGTAGAGTTAAATTTATTAGAATGTTTTTTCGATTAGAGTATTTTTCAAAAAATTAGGAAAATTCGGCCCTAGGATATAATGATGCAACCCTTTATATTAAATGGTACTATAGCCCCAAGAAAATATATTGAGTATAAACAAAAAATAGGAATTAAAAAATTTCTTTCATCCTACTTCATTCTTCATTTTATTATTTTTTTAAAGAAAAATAAATCTTATATAGGTTCCAGGGAGCCCAATCTTCTACCCACCAATTCTCAACCAAATGGTTCTGGGGTTCCATACATAGTCTGAAGACGCATTGCTGTTTGAACTTTGTGTATACAGGGATTACCTGGCTCAATTCAGTGATGCTTGGCAATTCAATTAGAAATTGTCTCTGTGATAGGGTTTTAATTAGGCATTGCAAATGCTCATTGGTAATACAAGAATTTTGATTTTCCAACCATCTACCTCAGAATGACCCCAATTGAGATTTTATTTTAAACCTCAATTATGCTTCTAAATCCCAGATAAGATTTCTAGAATATTTGCTTTCTTTTCAGTGTTGATAAATTGCTGCATTAGAGAAAACTATACAGAAAATTAGAGTCAGACAGGCCAAAACAGATAAAGGAGTTAATATTCTTCATTTTAGAGAGAAGAAAAACAGATGAGCAGGGAGATGAAGTAATTCCTCTAAGCTCACAGTGTGCCAAATAAAGGAAATGATAGGATGGCCCTAGGAAATAAAGATGCAACCCTTTGTATTAAATGGTACAATGTTTCCAAGAAAACCTGATTTGTTGCATGTCATGCAATAATTAAGAATACTCAAAATTTTTCTCTACATAAAAATACTGTCACATGGAACACAGCAATTATCTTAAGACTGAAACTTCCAAAATTGCAAAAAAGAATGCTTTTACTTGTCCTTTTATACCAATAAAAAGAGAACCACATGTTTTCCATACTGGCTCTGTGACAGAGCAAGATATTCTAATAGGATATTATATTGTGACTGGGAAGGAGAAATATTGGAGACTAATTCTGATTATGTGACTTGTATAAAATGTCTTGCTCTTAAGTTGTTGCCCATCCCACAGAGGATATTCGTGCATGTAATAATGGTAATAGTGTTTTCCTTTATCAAAAAAAAAATAAGGAACTTGGGAAAGTTTAAGACTATAAGGTCTAGGAGCACTGGAATTCTACTTTTGCACTATAATGTTAAGGCCCAATTAAAGGAGAATAGAATAGATAGTTAAAAAGTCAGCTTGATTTACAGTCTGACTCTGTTTTGGTTATTTTATTTATTTATTTATTTATTTATTTACTGTTTTGAGCTACACTTGGCAGTATTCAGGGCTTATTACTGGCTCTGTTCTTGGGGGTCACTTCTGGCAGGCTCAGAAGACCATACTAAATGATGGAGATTGAATCTAAGTTGACCACATGCAAGGCAAACACTCTACCCACTGTAACATAGTTCTGCCCCTATTATTTTAATTGTTTTTTGTTTGGTTTTGTTTTGTTTATACATCAAGCAGTATACAGGGCTTATTTGAGCCTCTACATCCAGGAAATACTACTAGCAGGGGTTGAAAATGAACCCACGTAGGTTGAATATAAGGCAAGTCTCTTAATGCTATACCATCTCCATGACCATATAATATCTCTCCTTGTTTGTTTTTCAAGCATTCTTTTATTAAAATGAATCTTATCTTCCTTAGTCTTTAAATGCTCACTACAAATTAAACTACACTACTTAAGTCATATCATTCTCTTGTTGGACATAAATGACATGGGAACCTCAGACAAGGCATGATAAAATTTAAAATTCTAAATATCTCATTTTTAAGTAAGTATGTTTATGTCAAGTAAACAACAGCTTCCAGGGTTACAAAGATAGTACAATTAGTAGGGCACTTGACTTGAACATGGTGACCTGTTCAATCCTATGAACATATGGACATATGTTCAACATATATCCCCAGCATCCCAAATAGTTTTCTCCTGAGCACCACCAGGAATAATTCTTGAGTGCAGAGGCAGGAGTAATACTGACTACTGCTAGGTGTGACCCAAAACAAAATAATTTATGTTCCTATCAGAAATACCACTTCATTCTAATGACACCAGTATAAAACTCTGCTTCCTTAGTTTATAACCCAAACTACTCTTTCAAAGTAAAATCCTAATATTTTACTGTTATTTCTTGTTAAGATACTCCATATTTTCTCCAAAGTATATACTTTATGTTTCAAGAGTAATAAATACAGCTTCTTTAATTGTGTTTCCAATATTCTTAAGATGAAAAGCATAAACATATATTCCATTTATGTGAGAAAGATATAAATACAGAGACTTGGACAGGTAAGTAGATTTTTCTTTATCATTTTTCTTTTTTTTTGTTTTTGGGCCACACCTGGTGATGCTCAATGTTTATTCCTGGCTCTGTGCTCAGAAATTGCTCCTGGCTTGGGGGACCATATGGGATGCTGGGGATCAAACCCAGGTCTGTCCTGGATCAGCCGTGTATAAGGCAAAGCCCCTACCACTGGGTTTTTCTTTAGTATGGGAAGCTGATATTTCACAATTTTGAAAGCTGGTTTTACAGTCTTTGTTATACTGTGTTTTGATCTTTTAAAATCTCAATATTCACAGGGGAATAGATGAATATTAAGTTGGTAAAAACAGATGCAAACTATCATTATATAAGCTAAATACAAAGGTATATACAATTATTTACAATATATGTCTGCTGATTAATACATACATATATTTACAAAGAATTTGATACCATATTATCTTCAAAGGTCAAAGAACAAAAATACCTCTGTGACAATGAGAATACATACTATCCACACTTTGAAAGCTAATACCATTTTCTATTAAAATAACCATATGCTCTTATGAAATGATTGATTCAAGGGCTGTGGTAAGAAATAAACCGTGTGAGATTGAAGCATCTTAGAGTGCCAGAAAATAAGAATGTATTTTAATATAAAAATCTCCATGATCTTCCAAGGAAATGTTATGTTAAGCAAAAAAAGGCATTAAATATAACTCCAATATAAAATTGATAGTTATGTTTTATAATAATACATGTAAATGATGGAGAATAAGATAGACAATACCTTATGCAGGAAGATGCTAAATAATGGGGGATTCTCTTTACCTACGGAGTTAAAGCATAAAGATTAAAGTAGAGAACGGAGGAAAAAGCGTAACTTTATAGTGGATAAATCTGATCAAAAGTATGCAACCTTGAAATTAAGTGAGGAGATAACACTGCACCTCTGTGTTCTTACACAAAACTTATTGTAAAACAGCATATCTGACTCAGAAGAAAATTTTGTCGTCTCTATTTTGAACGTATTTACAATTTGACCATACGCCTCCATCTGCTCATCCCTTCCTCAGTTCATCTCTCATAGTCATTACTGTAGGACAGTCCCATCTTTCTCTCTGCTTCTGTATTTGTCATTTCTTAAATTATGTCCTTGAAACTACAGCCAAATATATGTCTAGAACTTGTTAAATAACTTGTTAAATTACAGTTATTTAAATAAAAAATGAATATCTCAGTCATAGTTATCGAGGGCATGCTTTGGTTTTAATAGCCCCAGGAAATTCCAACTCCATGAGTCTGCCCCATGGTTCTTACTAAAAGGTCCTAGCAACTAGCCAAGATTATTCTCTATCAGCACCAATTGTAGGGACACCCTGAAATAAGAGCATTCCTTTCTAAGTAGCTAAGCCCAAAATTGAAGTCCATATAATCATGAAATTATAAAATTATAAACGCTATAAAATTAGTGTCTTTCTTGTCTTTTTTTTCTCGTTCACTCACTCAGTTATAGGAATAATGAGCTCCTTAAAGTTCACTTATATTTGCAAAATTATTTTTGCTTGTTTGTTGACTTGGGGGCCATATCTGGTGGTTGTCAGGGGTTATTCCTGGCTCTGTGCTCAGCAAACACTCCTGGGATGCTCAGGGGCAAATATGGTTTTCCAGGGATTGAACCCAGGTTGGCTGCATGCAAGGAAAGCACCCTGAACCTGTGCTACCACTTCGGCTCTATGTCTGCAAAACTTAAAAAAAAAGTGTAATACATTGAAGCTATATTAATAAAGGAAAAAATGATAAAAAAAACATTTAAAATGATTTTAGACTAAAGTCTGTTTCTGGGAGCATACAATAGTGGTTTTAGTATTTCTGAAGTTGTCATCACTGTCATTGTCATCACATCATCATCATAATCATCATGTGAAATAAATTACCCAAAGTAAAATTTATCTTCAACACGAAAACATTCACCATGAAATTAAATCCTTAATTTTGCTTCTGATCATGAAAAATATCTGTAAAAATGTCACTTCAATGTTCTTCTGAGTTTCACAGTGTCTTTTTTTTTTGTGTGCTATTTGTATTCACACTCAGGACCATTAAACCAAAAAACAGACCCCAGTGATTCTGTATATACTCCTTGTGTCAAAATACATTTTATGGCCTAATTCTCTCTATAGAATATAAGACCCAGCAGTATAAAATTTTTATTTTTAAATCTTTTCCTTTGTGTATTTTAATTCATTAGTACATTTGGCATTTCTTTTCCCACTACCCTATCCAACATTTTTATAACTAATTATACATTTTTAACAATTAAAGCTTTGCTAATGCCAAACATGAGTAAAATCAAACAAATGTATTTGACTTGTAGGCTATAAAAACTTTGCAATTGTCATTTGTGAGTACTGTAGATCTGAAAATGTAAAAGAAAAAAGTAAAAAAAAAACATAAAATGTATTAATAATCAGAGGATATGTATAGTGTATCTTCCAGTTATAAAATATATCTTAATCTATAAACAATTTTTCTTATCCCTTATTCTCCCTCATTTACATGTTTATTATAAATATTGATTTTGAGTTATAATACTATTTTTGTTTAATATAGCTTTTCCTCTGAAAGATTTTCATCATAGTGATTTTTATTTTAAAGTATACTTTTACTTTCTGCACTCTAAGATGCTTCAGACTCATACTATTTATTTCTTGCCCCAGCCCTTGAATCAATCACTCTCTAAGAACATATGGTTTCTTTAATATAAAATGCTACCAAATGTCAAAGTGTGGACAGTATGTATTCTCATTACTACTGAAGTGTTTTTGTTTTGTGGCTTATGCAGCTAATATAAAAATTTAATATTACTTACATACAAAAATTATACACTTACATCTGATCCCAGGTTCTGAGTTCATAGTTTACATCAAGTTATTTTGTATCCATCAATATAATTGTGTCATAATTTCAAGAGTTTTTAATTTTAAGTTTTATAATAGAGTTGTTATTTTTCTTCCACTGTTGCAGCAACCTAATACTATATAAAGACTTGCTATTTATATTTACCACTAATATTTTTATTTGTATATTTATGAATTGAATTCCCTCAAACTTTGTATAGGAAAGTGTTACTCCTTTCATTTTTGAATGAATATCTCCTAAGTATAATATTCAATAATGGTATGTTGTTTAATACAATTTTAAAATTTCATTTAATTTATTTCTGGATTATAAGGTTTCTGCTACAATCTTCATTGATCATACATAATATATGATAAATACGTCATCTCCTAATGTTTCTAAATGCTACAATAGCTCAGGCATCTAACTCTAGTTAAGAGATTTTAATCTGGGGATTAATTACATAATCATTGCAGACATTATACCATTTTCAGGGTGGTATTTGTATACAAGATTGTAGCAATAGTACAATAAATAGAGCAATTTCCTTTCAATCCAACATCTTATAAGTTCCCTTGAACACCACTATGAGTAATTACTGAAGGTAGAGCCATGAGTAAGCCTGAGCACTTATGGTTGTAGAGCAAAAGCGAAGCAAAAATGCATAGTCCAAACATTCTGTGAAGTTTTTAAAAGAATTTTGCTGCATTAATTAATAATTAGGCTTCCATACAACAAAGCAATTCTACCTCTTGGCCTCTACCATAGTGGTTGAAACACTATACTTCAATAAGGTATTTTTATTCCTATGTTCACTGTAGCACAATTCATAATAGCCAAAATCTGTAAACAACCCAAATATCCAAGAACAGATGCCTGGATAAATTAAATATATTCACAATGGACTACTTCTTGTCTATTAGCTAATAAAAATAGAAGTAATGTTTGTCCACTATGGATAGATATTAAAAATTTCATGCTGAGTAAAGTTAGTCAGAAGTAGAGGGACAGATGCAACATGGTTTCTCTTATATATGAGCTATAAAGAAACACAGTTAGAACAACAAATGGCAGAAAGCAACAGACGCAGTGCAATAATCAATGCAATGACAGTGATTTGTCAGTGAAATATGTTGGTTTGTGCTATTTGCTTTTCACAGCTTCCCATTTCAAATAAATGAAACCTATAAATACAATCAAAAACTCCTTCATTTTCTTTTCTCCTCCCCTCTCAAAGGCTAATCCTGTCTAAAGATTATGTGTAACATTCTCTTGCCAGTTTTTTTTTTGACATTTAGAGTATAGAAATAAAACTAACATCAGTACAAATTTCATGTCCTAATTTAATGTACTTTTTGTTAAAATTTGTTTCAGTATTTTATTAATTGATACCTTCAAATATAATTAGTCTTAAAACCTGATTTCTATCAAAAAATTCTGGGAAGATGTACTTATTGCTACATTGGCTATATTGTTTAAAACACGTTCAAGTTATACTGAATAGAAAAAGTATATGATAATTTTTACTTTACCTTCTAATATTACATCATCATTTTAGCATCAGCGGATATGAAAAACAAAATTTCTTATTTCTCACAGACAATCTTCTCACATTCATAAAATTTTTGATTGCTATTTTTTATGTTTTATTCAGCGTTCCCCAAAACCTTAATGAATAGGAAGAATTGGTTCACATGATTAAGGGAATTGATTAAAAATTCTGCATAATGAATGAGCAAGCCATGGGCTAAAATAACTAATGTTCCACAGTTTGAGCCTCCAGGTTGTCTTCTGCAGGACAAAAAATAGTAGATGCTGCAGTTTATATTTAAATGCATTCTGTTGTAACATTACCTTTTCCAATTACATTCCATCTTTTTGTTCTTTTTAGGCCTTTGGCTAAAGTATGACTGAATGAGGTCCACTCACATTTTTTTTTAATTTTTATTGTGACTGAAGTTCATTACACAGAATTATTTACGGTACATAGTGACAATGAATGAAGGGCATTCCCACCACCAATGTTGTCCTCCCTCCAGTCCTGTTCCCAGCATGTCTACCATATCTCCCTCCTTTGCTCTCCCCCACTCCCCCACCTAGAATACTAGTGCAACTGGTCTCCACTTAACAGCTTGTTGTAGGTCCGGTATCTATTCTGTTTAGTCTTCCAGTCTGATCATTTTTTATTTACACTGCATGGTCATATGACAGGCCCTGGTAATATCCTATTCTCCCCTAATTTATGAGTCTGAATGATTCAAGTTGTGCTATTCTGTTTGAGATAAAAAGGTTAAGAAAAGGAGAAGGAAAAATTTGGTATCAACTACTAAAAGCAAATGAAATTTGAAAATCACCGAATAATATCCACAAGAGTGAAAAAAAAA
>PVKC010044682.1:0-11547 GCA_004027635.1 Crocidura indochinensis | reverse complement strand
TTAAAAGTGTTTTGCAGTTTGCAACATGAGATTAATCTTTGAGTGCCTGATATATTGTAGTTAAGACTCTGAAGGGTGTCTTTAAATCTTAGTTTCATAAAATAGTTTGGTAATTGGATTTATTATACTTAAAGAGTTTGCAGGTTTTCTTTTCTTTTTTTTTCCCCCCATATCCAACAGCCCTCAGAAATTATCCTGGCTTAGAAGTTTTTCCTGGCAGGCTTGGGAAGCATATGGGATGCTGGGGATCAAACCTGGATCAGCTGCTTGCAAAGCAAACATCATACCCACTGTGCTATAGCTGGGATCCTTTGGGGATGATGATGTAAATAATCTTGAGAGCTAATCAATCACATTATACTCCCCCTTTTCCCTGTAGGCATCCTTGTATTACTGATATAATAATGTATTATTGCTAAAAGTAAGCCTGTCTTCTTTTCTTATTTCTAGTGGCCCTGTTCCAGTATTGGTTATGAGTCTTCTGTTCATTGCTTCTGTATTTATGTTGCACATTTGGGGCAAGTACACGCGTTCATAGATTCAACTTCATCCATCTGTCTGTCATCTGAAGAGGAAGGAAAAAAAAAAATTCAACATATCTTGGACCAAAAGCATGATTTTTCTGTTCATGGGAAAGAAATTTTCTGTAAGCTTATTGTTTTACAGGCAATAAGAAATCAGTTTTTTTCTATGGGTAATAAAGTTTGTTATTCATTTATACCAAGTGTATTGTTGATTTCTGACTGTGCTTTGTTCCCTTGCCATTAGATTTATGAGTAACTATGTAGAGAATGATTTCTTTGCTGGGATTGACTATCGTAAGCATTCAAATTCAAGCTATTGCAGTTGGTCTTGGTTGGCTTTAGTCTATGCTGGTGACTTATTTGGGGTGTTCTGCAGTTTTGAAGCAATGTGCTTGCGACACTGTCAGCAGACATCTGTGTCTAGAGAGGCTGCAGACATCCAGGAGATTGTCAGAAACCACCCAGAAACCTTGGATGATGTCTGCTCATTCTGTTCTTTGTCTCTAAAACCACAGATAATATTTTTGCTGCTTCTCTCTCCCAATTCTTAATTATCTGAATGTAGAGCAGGGTTTATATTTGTCACAACTCCCTAATCTGAAGAGTATTTTGAAATTAAATTTGATTCCAATTCTAAAACTGAATTTAGAATAATTCATTTGCTTAATGGGGAGGTTCATCAAATGAAGAATTTTTGTTTGTTTTTGGCCCACACTTGGCAGGTGTTACTCTTGGCTCTATGCTCAGGAATTAACTCCTGACAAGTGTTTAGGAATGCCAGTAATCAAAACCTGGTTAGCAGAATGCAAGGTAAACATCCTCTCTGCTATATTAGAACTCGGGCCCCTAACATTTTATTTTGAAATTTTAGAGTTCTTTCTAAATCAATCAGTACTAACATTTCTAAACTAAGTTGTTATAATTTCAACCCAAAATAAGAATTTTGGGAGTTTTACTTAATTTATCTTCCTGGGTAGTGCCTTGAAAATACTGAGATGAAATAAGCTGAAAGGTATATTCTCAGGAATTTAGAACCCTAAACCACGTTTTTAAAAAGAGATTTACAAATATTTAACAGAATCATGAGATAATGAAGTGCACTAGTAAGAGAAGTGTTAAAAGCATCTTTCCTATAAAGTAAGCCTATTCCAAAAACATTTTGAAACAGTTGAGCATTTTATACATTAAAAAAAGTATTTTGAGGGACCCAGTGGTAGGGCATTTGTCTTGCATGCAGCCAATTCTGGATAGACCTGGGTTCTATTTCCCACATCCCATTCCTGAACCTGCCAGGAGTGATTTCTGAGTGCAGAGCCAGAAGTAACCCCTGAGAGCCACTGGGTGTAGCCCCAAAAAACAAAACAAAAATTTTTGATTGACTAATAATAGTAATTTAACTGCTAAGTGTAAATGATGATGTATTTTTAAATATTCCCTATGGAACTGAATTGATGAGTATATTATAAGGTCAAATGAATGGGAAATAATTGAGAAGAAAATAAGAAAAACTTGCTGTTTCAGATCCTGCACAAATTAAAGTTTTCACTTTGAAATTTGGGGGAAAAGTCTTAATTTCACTTGGGAAAAATTGAAGATATCGGGCTGGAGAGATAGTACATTGACAGACCAGGGTTCTGTCTATACTATTAATAGGAATTTCTATATTTCTATGAGGAGGATGGACAGAAGGCCCGCTAAGATGTCTTATTCTTAGTGCAGATGGCTGTTTTGAATACTCCCAAGGGATTTTCACCAAAAGGCCTGCTGGGAAGCCTCATCCCCGAACGGATAATTGGTGAAATTCTGTAGAGATATTTTTGAGATTTGTATTATGATACTGACATTATATCTCCTTCACATTTTTTTGGTCTATAATTAATTTTTTCTTCTGCTGTGTGTATTTTTTTGTTTTGTTTTGTTTTTTTTTAGTTTTTGGGTCACACCCGGCAGTGCTCAGGGGTTGCTCCTGGCTCCATGCTCAGAAATTGCTCCTGGCAGGCACAGGGGACCATATGGGGCACCGGGATTCGAACCGATGGCCTTTTGCATGAAAGGCAAACGCTTTACCTCCATGCTATCTCCCGGGCCCCCTGCTGTGTGTATTTATAGGCCAAAATTAACCTTGATTAAAGCTCTCTCTACCTGGAGAATTCCAAGACCAGTGACACCGTATTTTCCGGCATATAAGACGACTTTTGAAATAAATCAACCAAAAATCAGGAGTCGTCTTATACCCCAAATATATCCCGAAAAACGTTTCAATATGCTGCTAAACGAAAATTGTCTGAATATTGCCACAAAACGAATTTTCCAACTCTAGTCTGCACCAATCACTGCCGCCTCTCTAACTCAGCCAATCCAAGCAAGCTTTTTATGCATGCAAATTAGACAGTGTTTTGGACCCAAATCTATACTGTAAAAAGCCTGCTCAGATTAGCTAGAGTCAGAGAGGAAGTCTTTTACAGTATAACCTTTGAACCTTTGCTTGTTGTGATTGGCTCACTGTGGTACATACAGTTGCAGCACAGGAACATTCTGTCTGATAAAGTGAATATAGGCCTAAACCTATGTTTTAACTGCAAAATTAGGTGGGTCGTCATATTCGCCGGAAAATTCGGTAGAGACAGTTTTCTCTCTGGCAGCTCTGAATTTACTTCGAAAAGACTTGGCCAGGATGTAGCATTGGGCTATTGAAACTTCTTACCTTGTATACAATTTTGCATTTTTTTAGCCTGGCTCTTTCACCTACTCCTATTACACAAAAAAGAGTCTTCCTGAAGAAATAGAAAACCTGACAGAGAAACTTAGCTCCTTGCTATTCCCCAAAAACTTTACATCTGAAACTAGCTGGCAGGATCTGCTTTGAGATGTTAAAACTAACATTCTCCCTTTTAACTCAGGACTCTTACTCAATTTAGTCCTTTTACCAGAGATGAGTATCCCCTTAGCCAGGTGAATTGTAATGTATATCAAACAGGGCTACTGTTAATGTTTCTGTGTACCAGAAAGTATCTGTTTTTTTGTCAATCCAAACATTCTAATATCTGTGACTAGCAATTTACCTTATATATATTTGCCCCACACATTAAAATTTAGAATGCTGTTTCTCCCATACATTCATTGTGTGGTCTCATTTTCTTCATATTTCACTGCCCGTGCATCCACTCTCCTTGAGAGAACTCAAAGAAGTTCTCAATGGACTCCAAGAACTAGTCAGCAGCAGGGTTTGGTCCCTCACACCTCATTTGGTGCCCACTAGGTGTGATCCCAGAGCACAGAGCAGGGGTAAGACCTGAGAACTTACAGGTGTGCCCCCTAAGTACCCATATTTTGGGGTTTGTTTTTGGGCCCGACCTGGCACCCACAGGGGTTTCTCCTGGCAGGCTCAGGGACCATATGGGATGCTGGAGGATCAAACCCCAGCTGGACCCGTGCAAAACAAATGCCTGACCCCCCTGTGCTATCATTCTGGCCCCATCACCCAGATTTTTTTCTATAACAATGAGATCAATAGGTTTGTTCTTTGTTCTGATATTCAGGTTCATAGGACGAATAGCAAGTAAAATTTCTGTTTTACTTTGGGAAAGCAATCCAATCTTACTGTTGGTACTGTTTTACTGTGGAGAAGTTGCTGCAGCCACATGGGGGAGCTATTTGGTTGTGGGGCATGCATTTTTTTTTTTTTTTAAACCACACAGTGCTCCCTATTAGCCCATCTGCCTGGCAGTGACCTCCAAGTAGACTCAATTTCCAGAACAGGAAACAGCACAAAAAGACTAGTTTGCTAGTGACCTTTTGCATGAAAGGCAAACGCCTTACCTCCATGCTATCTCCCGGGCCCCATGCAGGCTTTTTATTGAGCAGAAATGAATATTTGTGATTGGGCATAAAGTTGTATAAATTTATTATGTAGCTTCTTTGGGTTTTGATTACACAATGCTAATCCCACATTGAGACTGTTCAAGTTCTCTTTTTCTTTTGTTTCACTTTCAAATATAATGTGGTAAATGGACAAGATATAGAAACATCTTAACCACTTCTGCATAGTTAAATCCACTCATAATGTGTCCTATCCTTTTAACACTATCTATGTTGAACAAATTTTCATCTTACCAAGTTGAAACTCCGAACACACTAAGCAATAACTCCTTCCTTCCTCCTCTCCCTCACCTCAGCCCCTGCAGCTAACTTCTATTTTCTCTGATTTAAGTCTAATAGATCCATATGAATAGAATCACATTTGTTTCTTACCTTTTGGTGACTGAGTTCACTTAGCAAAAGATCCTTTAGAATCTAAAGGATTAGATTCATCTTTTTTGTAACACGTATTAGAATTTCCTCTTTAAGGCTGAATGATAGTGTGTGATAGGTCGACATTACATTTTATGTTCCTTCATTTCTATTTTTTTTGGGGGGGGGGCCACACCCGGCAGTGCTTAGAGGTTACTCCTGGCTGTCTGCTCAGAAATAGCTCCCGGCAGGCACGGGGGACCATATGGGACACCGGGATTCGAACCAACCACCTCTGGCCCTGGATCAGTTGCTTGCAAGGCAAGCGCTGCTGTGCTATCTCTCCGGGCCCCGTGTGTTCCTTCATTTCTAATGACAACCTTGGACTGCTATTTCTAAGCTCTGAGGCCTCATGAGGCAATTATCATAGTAATTCTGAGTGACCAATAAATCAATCTTTTACCTGAGTTAGTGCTACATTGACTCAAAGAACCTCTCTTGACTTTTGACTCTAATTCTACACTTTTCGGAGTGGATATCAGTCAGGCATATACTGAGCAACTCTAAGTGATTATAATGAGGAAAATGAATTTCATGGTAACTAGTTGGGGCTGAGGGTTGTTGGGGGAAAAAGCATGTTTAAGAAAGAATCTTAGGCCGAAACAGTGTCGAGGAGTGGTAAGGTGTCTGCCTTGCTGGTGCCAGCCTAGGACGGGCCTCGATTTAATCCCCCTGTGTTCCATGTGGTCCCCCAAGTCAGGAGCAATTTCTGAGCGCATAGCCAGGAGTAACCCCTGAGTGTCACTGGGTGTGGCCCAAAAACAAAAACAAAAACAAAAAAAACAAAAAAAAATTCTAGAGTTGTTGAGTCCAGTGGGGACAAGGAAACACTGGGATCTCTGGGCCCATTATTGCTTGATTATGTTCTAAAAACATAGTAAAGGAAGGAAGAAGGAAGATGGCTCTATCTTTACACCTAGTTTAGTATAGACTAGGTGTCCCCTCGTTCCCCCAGGTACCAATGTTTGCAGAGGAAGAATTAATTGAAAAGGAATTCTAAAGCTATGCCAATGTTGCTGTCAAATGAAAGTGAATAAAAATGGGGCCCGGGAGATAGCAGGGAGGTAAGGCGTTTACCTTTCATGCAAAAGGTCATCGGTTCGAATCCCGGTGCCCCATATGGTCCCCTGTGCCTGCCAGGAGCAATTTCTGAGCATGGAGCCAGGAGTAACCCCTGAGCACTGCCGGGTGTGACCCAAAAACCAAAAAAAAAAAAAAAGAAAGTGAATGAGAATGTAGACCGGCTTCATTCAGTAGCACAAAAATACTGTGTAGTGTCGGGAGTTCCTATTCCAGGTATCCTGGCGTCAGTGGCTCAGAGCCCCTGAATCTTCAAAGTGTGGGATCATATTGCCCCTCTACTGAATCTCTGCAGGAAGAGGCCCCAGTCCAGGATCAAGTTGACTGACCATTTGGTCTCACAGATAACACGTTAGCACATTCCTGCCTCATTTTCCAGACTTGACAGTGTTCTCAACTGTTTACTTTTGGCTCTACAGTTAAAAGAATACCAAGTTTTTTCACATCTGCAGCAGCTTTGGAACCTCTTGATTTCTAAATCCTCAAATCCTTCTTCACTACTTGCTTGATTTTTCTTTTCTCCTTTTTTCTCCCGAGGGGATAATTATCAGGCTCTGATTCATTGCTTCCCAAGCAACTTATTGATGACTCATTTTGCTTTCTAGTATCTTGATTTGAGAAACGTGATACCCTAGATACGAAGCATTTGGCACCTATCAATATTTTCCTTCCATTGTAAATGAACAAAAACAATTACCTGGCTTTTGTTTATGCATGAAGTGAATGCTGTTTTTATTTTGATTCTTTAAATATTGGTGATATTCATTACATGGTGCTCTGAGAAAAAAACACCCATTGTTCTGACTCAAGAGATTTAGAAGAACTTGAGTGATGGTATATTTTTGGCAGTGCGTTTGATCATGATTGGAATGTAGCTGGGTGCATGGCATTCATACACTCAAATCACCACATTAAGGCCTGAATCCATAGCCTGTTGAGATCAGATGGTATACACAGCAGCTTGGGGACCCAGATTCACCTGGGCTGAACTCTATTTCATTGAGAAGATAAGAAAGCAGGTCTGAATCTGCTGATTTTACAGAGGTCTGTTTGCAAACTAGACCCTTGGCTTGGTGTTCTGGAAAGTTGGCATTTGAATTGTTCCCCTAATTCATTTGGCTGAATGACAATGTGATTTATTCCGCACACCTGCTGCAATTCTGAGAGTCTGGAATTTGGGTAGTTGCCAGGCTGACGATATCTATGTGACTGTTTCCAACAAAAATCTGGGCCACTGAGTCTGGTGAGGTGTTCCTGGGAAAAAACACTGTATATTATAGTTCTTTCACTGTAGTCCAGGAAAGACCTGACTGTGTCCTAAGGGAGCACTTAGATTTCTCATATTATACTGTGTCTTCTTCCTTTGACATCCTGTTGGAATTCCTCTTACTGTAATGAAATTTAGCTGTGAATGTAGTATAAGCTAAGTTATAGGATTTAATGATTCTAGAAAAAATCATTAAGGGTTATGAGTTGTCTTGGAGATATCCACAATTGTGTTGGTTAATATATTTTTAAAATCACTTTTTTTTTGTTGTTGGTTGTTTGGGGGCCATACTTAGTGATATTCAGTACCTTTTACTGCTCTGCATTGAGGGATCACTTCTCATGGGGTTTAAGGAGGCAGGGGTCATTAATTTCCAAGGATCCATCTTGGATCACTTGCATAAAGGCCAAAAGCCTACTAGCTATACTGTATCTTAAATCCCATAAGTAAAACTTCTAAACAGGGGGCTGGGCGGTGGCGCGAACCATATGGTCCCCCGTGCCTGCCAGGAGTGACTTCTGAGCGAACAGCCAGGAGTAACCTCTGAGCGTCACCGGGTGTGGCCCAAAACCCCCCCCCCAAATTTTTTTCTAAATAGAACACCTATTTATCAAGCTTTGTCTTTCTTTATGCCATCCAAGACATCTTAATATTCTGATGTGCCCAGGGCCACTAATTTTATATGTGAGAAAACTGAGGTTCACAGAGGTGGCATGATTCACCTAAGTCATAGGGTTCTTGATTGAACAAAAGATCTGAGAATAATCAGATCTCTGCCCTAGTTTGTTCTTTTTTTTTGTTTTTTTTTTTGGGACACACTCAGTGACACTCAGGGGTTACTCCTGGCAATGAGCTCAGAAGTCGCCCCTGGTCTGGGGGATCATATGGGGCATGGGGGATCAAACCGCGGTCCGTCCAAGGCTAGCACGGTAAGGCAGGCACCTTACCTCCAGCGCCACCGCCCGGCCCCCCTAGTTTGTTCTTAACTGAGGGGTTTCTGCAAACATTGTACCTTAAATTTAAATGTAAATATTGAGATGGTCCTCAGTAACTGGAATATTAATTTAATTGATGGCTTTAAAAACTTATCTCACTGGGAATTTATATTTTCCTAAGGAAAAGCTTGCTTTTGTATGAGTTGGGCATTTATGGTCCCAAATTGCAAGTCTCCTGATCTCTCCAGGGGACCAATTTTCATCCTTTCCCTGGCTATAAAGTACAGTGTTTCCAACCAGCTTTCTTCTGCTTGCTTGTCCTTCTCTCCTCCCCTAACTTGCCCACGACATTTTTCAGCATTACTGGTTTTAATTTCCTTTACCATCCCCTTTGCAAAAACTTCTTTCCTGATTTAATTGCTATTTCTCTTAATTCAATTTTATCCTCTTGATTGTCGTTAAACTCCTAAAGTTGTTTTACCAAAGAATTTAATGGCCATGCCACCTCCACCCTCTTTTCCCCACACCGTGCTTAGAGATTAATTGGTGTCATTTTGCCTCCAAACAGGTGCTTTCTTACTTCTCTTCAATTATCTCTGGGAGAGGGAAAACCACCATCATTCTTCTCTGCCTCTCTGAGAACAAACGTTGCTAGAGGCTGCTTTTGAAAGAGGAAAACAGAGATAGAGAGAAAGATCCAGAGAAAGAGAGAGAGACACACAGAGAGAGAGAGAGACATACAGAAACAAAAACCCATCAAGACAGAAACACAGAGTGGGGAGGTGGGAGAGAAAGTCAAAAATTTAAATATTTATTCTATCTTCCTCTTCTGCAAGTGAGAATGTCCAGGTCACTTTGTTCCTGAACAGATGGTGGGAATACTGGAACCATGTGTTGGGGGGAAACAGAAACAGAAACTCTTTGTCTAGACTCAACTGTCTCTCTCAGGGAAACCAAAGCTTTGGGAATCTACCCTCTGACCATCTTTCTCAGTACAGAAGCCCTTTGACATTTAATCCTTCAAGCTCCTGTTTTCCTCTGTTTATTTACCAATCTCATCTCCTCTACTTCATGTATAGACCATGAAAACAGAGGAGGAGGGCCAAATTTGGGCAGGGGACTGGCCAGCATGACCAAGGGGCTGAATTCCCTGCCCTGGTATGGGGAAGCACAAGAGCTTACAGGTTCTGATGGGGGCAGTTTGGAGAAGGGCCCAGCCACAGCCTTTCTGGCAGATAGGAATTGAGGAATTCTCTCTTCAACTGTACCTGCATCTCAGTTCTCTATGTAAACTAGGGTATTGTAGGAAAATCTGGGTCCTACCCTACTCAGTATTCTTTCTCTAGTCCAGGGCATAATCTGGTGTTGGATTACTGGGTTCCACCTCACACAAATATTCTCCACCCTAGGGCGTGGTCTGGTTCTTGCTAATAAAAAGCTCTGGTCTCGGGAAAGCTGAAGACATTTTCTGGTCTTCCTCACTAAGTTACCTGCCTTTATGACTGGAAGGCTTGGGACTGGAAGGCTTGTGTCTTTGAATTCCTCTACCTGTTTTTACTTCATTTCACTGTGTGTATTACGTATTTCCTGCTTTGGCGTTTGCTTCCAGACCCTCGTCTCTCCAATTTCTGGCTTTGGAGCTTGAGGCTTCCTTCTCAGATGGCGCCCAACTGGTGAAATGTTAATTCCGTGGTTTCCTAAGTGGATTTTACCTGCCTGGGTTTTTAAGCTTGTGTCTATTTGATTCAAAGTTGTGACAATAGGGGCTGGAGAGCCAGCACTGTGGTAGGACGTTTGCCTTGCACATAGCTGACCCATGACTGATGGTGGTTCTAATCCTGGCATCCCATATGGTCTCCTGAGCCAGGTAGGGGCAATTTCTGAGTTCAGAGCCAGGGGTGTCCCCTGTGTGCTGCTTGCTGTGACCCAAAAAGCAAAACAACCAAAGAAACAAAAAACCAAAGTTGTGACAGTAGCTTGGTTTTGGTTTGAAAGACCCTAGCTTTTCCTCACACAAATTGCCACACTCTTTCTTCCAACAGTCAAGATAAAACAAACTGACATAGATCTGGATTGCATTGACAGCTCTGGCAGTGACTTCTTTTGTTGTTGTTTGTATGTATCATAAGATGTGAAAAATGTGGACTGAATACTCTAACTTTACACTAAAAGTTTCTGAAGCGCTTTCTAATATTTCTAAAAGTCTGTAAAGCCAAAATATAGAAAGGCATATCCAGTGATCACATGTAGTCAAGCCAAAAGACCTGAGGTTGGTATTCTGCTTTTTTCTATTGGCACTAGACCAGAAAAACCTCTAGTTGCTTCACCTGATGATATTGGCTTGTCACCTCCTACTGGTGCTAGGCTAGTAGAGACACTACCTAGTGTCACCGGATGATATTGACTTACAAAGTGAACCAAATTACAAAAATGATATTAAAATGGCCCAATCAGAAATTGAATCAGAAGGCAGATCTGTAAGATTCTCATCCTCCCTCAACCAAAGGTTACTTCTGGCTATGTGCTCTGAAATCACTCCTGGCAGGTTCTAAGGACCATATGGGATGCCAGCGCTCAAACCCAAGTCTGTCCTGGGTTGATTGCATGCAAGGCAAAAGCCTTACCACTGTGCTATTGCTCCAGTCCTTCCACCACAGCTCTTTAGAGAGTTGTGGAATGGATACACTTCCCACGCAATGACTACTTATTAAGGGTATGATGTAAGCATTAATTCAGAATCAGAAATAAATCTTTCCATCAGGAAAACAATCAACCACAACAATTAGTTCTTAGATAAATTGGCACTAACATTGAATCAGAAACAAATTCCCCATCAAGAAAACAATTAAACTTCAACCTATGAGGATTTAAATATGGATTACTTTGGTCGATTTGAGAAAGTATGCTTGGAGTATGATTCTCTTTCTCTGTTTTGTGTTGAATTCTTTGGTACCTGGAGTGATGGTGGGTATTGGACGCACCAGGATTTCAACATTATAGAAAAAAACCCTTTTGAGCACTTCTCTATATTTACAGTGGAAAATAGTGTTTATCTGAAGGCTCTCAGAGTAAAATTAATCACCTAGATCACTTTGGAAGGATGGTTGCAGGAGTCACATTGTCTAATGAAATGCTGATAGGAGAAGGGTAGTTCATAGAAGCTGTTTTGAAACAGAGTACTTACTTTGAAAGGTTTGGAGAAAAAAATTACTCAATAAAACAAAGATTTTTTTTTCGGGAGCTACAGAGCCATATGGGAAAATTGGCAGAAAGTGATGAAAAGGCAGATTAAATATAATGGATTTCAAAAACTTCTGATGAAAACCTTAGCCTTTGATTATGCCAATGAATATTGTCAGGCTATATTATATCCAATTAAGAAAAAAGATGTCGGGGCCCGGGAGATAGCATGGAGGTAAGGCGTTTGCCTTTCATGCAAAAGGTCATCGGT
>PVKC010044681.1:0-11560 GCA_004027635.1 Crocidura indochinensis | reverse complement strand
GTTTCTGCATCTGTAGGCATTCAATATGAGATTGAAAATAGGATCTCAGTTTCTCAGGAATTCACAAGTGTTTTCTTCAAACATATTCTAATAGTTGCTGTTGGTTTTTATGTTGGTGGGGACACACTTGGTGTTTCTCCAGAGTTACTCTTCACTGTTCACTCAGAAATCAATCTTGCAGCCTTTGGAGATCATATGGTATGCCGGGGATCAAACCCAGTCATCTTTATGCAGAGCAAATGCCTTTCTCAATGTTCTATTACTCTGCCCCCCTCAAGTTTCTTGTTTTAAGCAACTTACAAAAGTCAGGATTGAGCCTGTCCTTCAGGCTGGAGAATAAGTACAGTTGGTGAGGCACTTTCCTATCACTCATATGATCAAGTTTCAATCCCCAGCATTGATAAAATCTGCTAAACACTTCCAATAGTGATCCCTGAGCACAGAGCCAGGTATAAGTTCTGAGCAGAGCTAGGTTTATTTTAAGATTTAAAAAAGTCACTAACTATATTATATTATATACACACTAATTTGAAAAAATATGTGTGATTTAAAGCAATTAAGTCATAGAATCTAAACAAAAACTGCTAAATCATCCAATTTAATTAAACATTATTTTCACAGACATGTTCTACTTGAATATCTGAAAAAGCAAAGAGTATATTATAAATTGTGTAATTCAACATGCACTTAAAGCTACAATTGGTTTTAATAACACATGTGATAAACTAGTCAGCAGCTGCTTGTTGAGCAGTCTCTGAAACATCTGCTGAAATTGAGACCTCCACATAACATAAAAGTTAAGGGCTCTGTATATAGATTGGAAAATACTTTCTTTTTATAGTCAAGCACATTTTTTGTAGTATTATTTATAGTAATTCTAATCATTCTCAAATAAAACATAAATTTACTTGTAATAAACAATTTCAGGTCACAAGGGTTTTGTTTTGTTGGTTTTTTTGTTTGTTTTGGGGGGGATTTGTTTAGGGGTCACACCTGGTGACTCTCAGGGGTCTCACCTGAGTCTGCCCTCAGAAATCACTCCTGGCAAGCATGGGGGGACAAATATACCTGGATTGAACCCAGGTTGTCCTTGTGCAAGGCAAATGCTCTACCCTACTTGCTGTGTTCAGACCTTATAAAGTATTTTTCTTTGTTCCTTTTGTATCCTTTTGTATACTTTTGAAATTTGAAAACATATCTACTTCAGTTATTTTCTTGATATATCTCATTTGTTTGCTTATCATTTAATAAGGTTCTGTTGAAGACAGGAATTGGAAATAAATCAAGAGTGGTATTCACTTAGAAAATTTAAAGAGCATTTTTATAAACCTGCTATATAAAATTTCCAACTTTACTTAAAACTATGTTTTTTTACTACTAGTATCTATTAATATTTGGTAAATGTATGTTTAATATATTTATGCTTATATTATAATGACCTATTACCCTAAAATGTTATACAATGACAAACTTAATTATTTTCTCTTTAACTATAATTATGTGTTAACAATTTTTAATGTTGAATAGCTAGAGTTTAGGTAGCCACAGCCTATTTATAATACTTATATTTTCCTTTCAAGTTGGCTGTTATTATAAATATAATAGTGACTAATAAGCTATATATTTTAGAATATGTTCTTAAAAATCTACTACTGAACTTTCTGGAGGATATTTTTCATAGGTCTGTAAATTTAATGCTCATTTTAACTTAAAATTATACACTTTAAACCAGGGGTCTCAAACTCAATGTACCTGGGGGCCACAGGAGGCAAAGTCGGGGTGAGACAGGGCTGCATAAGGGATTTCACAAAAAAAGTCCCAAAAGTCATTATTAACAGTTTAAATTATTTCTTCTGAACATGAATAGAACACTGAGTGAAGATCATGAACAGTTCTTCTGAACATGGCATCTTTTGTCTATTCTTGCTGCCAGAGACTTGACAGCATATTTGGCTTTAGAGAGAAAGCAGTTGAGACCCTCAGTATGGCTTGAAGATGATCATAATTAAGTCTAGATCTTTACTTTGACTTATTGAAGTTCAATGTAGAGAATAACTTTTCACACAAATATGTGCTTCCAGAAAGGCACATGATGAGCTTGAACATTCGGGAAAGCTCAGGGAAGCTGGGGGGCAATTCTCTCTAAAATTGCCCATGCATGTCTGCTTTTCCACTAATCTCCCTGAACTTGGCTTTGATATCAGAGTTGCATTGCAGGTCAATGAGCTCCATTTGAAGCACAAGAGGGGCATCTTGCACATCAAAGGAAAAGGGGTCCACAAAAATTTGGAAAGTGGCTCTGTGCTTTTTGAAGTCTGCAAATCTGTGATCAAATTCCTTCTCTAGCTTAAAAATAGCATCAACGTATTTCTCACCACTGAATGGTATGTCTGCATCTACAAGTACCTTGCATGCTGGGAAATGGTAAAGGTTTGTCTGAGAGTGCTGGGATTTCCATAACACAAGTTTTGTGGAGAATGCTCTCACGTTGTCATAGGCAGCACTTATAAGCTGCCCTGGGCCTTGTAACATCTTGTTTAGTATATTCAGCTTATGTGTGATGTCAATAAGAAAAGCTAAGTCAATGAGCCATTTGTGATCACTCAACTTAGAAGCAGCATTCTCATTCCTCTCTGTGAAGGCTTTCCCTTCATGCATTCCCATCCCTCTCCATGGAGAGAAGGCTTCTTCTCTCAACTCAAAAAAATCTTTTCAGGACATTTCCACTGCTGAGCCAACATAGCTCAGTGAAATAGAGCACATCTCCATATTCCCACTCTATTTCTTCTAAAAAAAGCATGGAACCTCCTGTGCTTTAAGTCCCTGGATCTGATTTGGTAGATTTTGGTTGATGCATTTCACAACAGACATCACATTGTCACACGGCAGGCATTTACTGCAAAGGACTTGCTGATGGATAATGCAGTGAAGAGCAATAGCTTTCTCTACACCCTCCTCTTCAAGTATTTTTTGAACAAATGCCACCAGTCTATTTTCCTCCCTGTCATCGATGGCACTCCATCAGTTAATATTCCAACAAACCTCTTCCATGGCAAACCTGTATTCTCAATGGCATCACACAGATGCTGACATATCTCATTAGCAGTGGTCTGAGCATGCAATGGAATTATGGTGAGCAGCTCCTCTGTCAATTCAAAATTACAATCAACACCACGGACATAAATTGTGAGCTGTGCAGTGTCTATTTTATCTGTGCCCTCATCAAGAGCAACTGAGTATGCATCAAAACATTTGGCTTTCTCAACAGACTCCTTGTTAGGAAATATGAATAGACCAATATGAGATGCATCAGTGCATATTGTAAGATCTTCTAAACATCATTTTTGCTCAAGGAGAGAATAGTTAAATGTTGAAGTATAACTAATATGTACCATAAACATAATTAATTACTGAATCAGTTATAAGGAGTAGTAGAATTCTTTAAGGCCAGAATAAAAAGTACAGCAAGAAGGTTTCTTTTCTCTTACTCATCACTGACTTATTTTCAATCACCACCAATATCACATATGCTCCCATGACTCTGCCAGGAGTTATTTGTGATTGCATAGCCAGAAGAAACCCCTGAGCACTGTTGGATGTACCAAAAATAAAATAAACAAAGATAGAATTCTTGAGATTATACACTGTTTTTAACAAATACACAAGACAGATGTACCATATAACCATAAAGGAATCAACTTAACTAGAGCTCTATGCATGTTTTTTCTCCTATACTTTATAAGTTCCAGTACATTTCCTAAGTTATGGAATAATGAAATAAAATAGGATATGAAAGAGTGAAGGAAAAAGAAAGTAGAAAAAAAGGTTAGGGAAAAATGAGAATCTTATATAAATATTTCAGTATAATTACATTATTTTATTCTGTGAAGTGGACCTGGGAGCTAGCTCAAAGGTTTGGAGCAGTTTTGCCTTCTGGAAATTGGGGGTTCTTCAAAGCACCCTAGATTTCATAAGGAGTCCAGAAACAACCCCCATTCAGCAAAATGGTATTAGGCCTTGAGCAAAGTGAGAAAACTAGATAGTTTAACTACATTTGAATGAAAAGAATTAGTGACTTATAAGCTTCTTTTTTTTTTTTTCTTTTTGGGCCACACCCGGCAGTGCTCAGGGGTTATTCCTGGCTCAGAAATTGCTCCTGGCAAGCATGGGGGACCATATGGGACGCCGGGATTCAAACTGATGACCTTCTGCATGAAAGGCTATCTCTCGGCCCCTATAAGCTGCTTTAATAGTCATCTATATATTGCCAAATTGTATGCAATGATAAAAATATATAAGTGTAAGATTGTACATTGCATTTACAAAGATAGAACCTAGATTGATATGTTAAGGAGGCAAATTTTCATAAAATAAAAATAAAACATCATTGGGTATGAATTCATGTAATTTACCACAGATATTTTAACCTCAGTCTTTCTAGTTTGGAGAACTTGAAATGTATATATCTAGAATGAAACATAGACATAAAGTAAACTTCTCCACTTGTTAATATGCTTCCAAAAGTTTTGATTAACCACCCTCAGTAAAAATAAAATTTCATTTTATCCTTTGAATGTTTCTTTTGTCCTTAACTTTAACAGCCCTTTAATGGATCCTGCTTCTCATTTTTTCCAATTATACCCATAATGCTAATGCCTTTAGGCATCAAATGTCCTGTGAATCTTTTTTGACCCACCTCTTCAGGCAACCATTACAACTTTCAGCTTCTATTACTGTACTCAATTTGTTAGAGCTGATCGGAGTTGGCCATCAGTTGTAAGGTGTTACTTTATCTTCCTTTCAGGCACTATCCTTCATGCCTGGCCAGTTATTTCTTTTGTTCATAAAACATAAAGTTATACATTGCTATGTTTAAATTATCATACAACATCTATTAATTCACTCAACTCTATGAAAATACATATTTAACATATACTCTACCTTTGATTATTTTAACTTTTTCAATCTGAATTAAGTTAATACTCAAAGTACTTTAATTTTTATACAATCATCTGTGTCAATATAAATGAGTGATTATTTTCACACATTTATTAAAAGCAAATTATTTTTAAACAAATAAGAAAAGCAAATTATTTTTATTCAACTGAGTAATAAAACACGAAGAAGTTAAATAAAAATGTTTAAAAGAAATGATCTCAGAGTGGGGAAATAAATCATCACAATATTAAAATTTGAAACTAATGGCATAACTTATTTATCTTAGGGGTTTAAAGTGATATTGGAATTATACTCTAAGATGTCTCAATTCACTTGGTGAGCTGTAGTGTTATTTATATTTACCTTTATTCTCTTTTCTTATAACAATTCCTTCTTTTTCTTCTGTTTCTTTAAATACTTATTCCTACCGTGCATGTTAAGCTACAGATTAAATTTTCTTTTCCACAAATTTCAGTGGCTGGAGAGATAGCACAGTGGTAGGGCCTTAAATGCAGTTGACCCAATTTGATTCCCTGCAACCCATGTGTTCCACAGATGGCCAGAGGAAATTTTAGTGCAGGAGCAGGAGTAACCCCTGAGCACTGCTGGGTGTGGGCCAGAAACCAACCAACCTAACAACCAATCAATCAATAAATAAATAAATAAATAAAGTTAAAACAATTATTTTCCACAAATTTTATGTTTCATCTTATTATTCTGTTTGCTCTATGAAGGTTCAAGATTCCTCATTGTGACATTTCTCACAAAGCAATATATGGGTGTAAAGTATACACAGATCCTTATGTCAGTCTTAAATGATGTCATAAAGGAGTATAACAGACATTTCCAAAATGCAGATTTTTTTCTTTGTACAACCAAATCATGGTGCATCCTTATTTATTACCCACAAACATACCCTGTCCAAAGTAGCACATGTACTTTTCTATAGGAAATTATATAATAAAACGCTGGTGATACAATTTCTGCTCATGGAATTAGTCAAGCAAAGTTTTTAATTTCTTGTGGGAGAAAGGGATGGGATTCTATTATAAGAGAATAATCTCAAGTTTCCATCCTGTCAGAATTCATTCATGATCTCAAATTACTTGCCCGCTATTCTATCTTAAAATGGTTTAATTACTATTCCAGTTTTTCAGTGATAAGATTTGTAATTAAGCAAAAGAGTTTTAGCCAAAGTGACAAAAAGTCATCTTAGGAGAGTTTGCTAAAAGAAAATGGTACACTGAAAACAAAATTGGTGCTGGTGTAAGGGGTTGGTAGTAATCCTTTGACTTCATACTCGGTTTTAAAGCAACATAATATAACTTATATTTCTGTGACTATCTGTCTGAAGTATTTTCTTTTTTTTAATTTATTTAACAAATGTTGAGCCATGTTCTGAGTTGTTTAGGCCTTACTCCTGACTTTTCACTCAGGGATCACTTCTGGTGGGGCTCAAGAGCCTAAAGGCTGCTAATGGATTAAACTTGGGTCTAGCAAGTGTCCTTCCTTTTGTATTATCTCTGCAGCCCTTCTATTGCAATGTGTTCAATATTTCATTGAGTTGGTTAAATATTTTTAAATTTAGTTTTTGGACCACACACACCGTGGTGCTTGTGGGTTACTGTTGGCTATGCACTCGGGGCATTCTTGGCCGTGCTCTAGAGACCTTATTGATGCCATGAATCGAACCCAGGTCAGCATCAAGAGCGGCAAACATCCTACTCGCTGTACTATCGTTCCAGTCCCAAGGGTTAGAATTTTTAATCTCACTTATGTAATTTAAAAATTTAAGGCAAAGAGGTTGCTTTTTAATATAGGTTGCATGCCATTTTGTTGCCTTATTCTCATGGGCATTATCATAGACTAATAGTCTTTTCTAATAGAATTTTGTAAGACATTAAAGGATACCCAAAATCTAATTAGAGTGGTACTAGGTAATGTGTCTTTTGAATAATGTTTAATTTTCTTAACATTAGATTTAAGAGTGGCGCCAACATTCACAGTGCTTCCTTCGTGCCAGACATGAAATAACACCTCAAAATAGAACCTAATGAGTGAGCTACTGTCTTATTATTTCTAGCCTCATGTGAGGAAACTGTGGCACAGTAATGAAGAATTAAGAGAGAACAAGGGTGAGAAATTAATTTTATGATACTTGTTAGTTTAAAAATCATGAGTGAAAGGACCAGCGTGATAGCACAGCAGTGGGGCATCTGCCTTACATGTGGCTAAAGCAGGACGGACCTCGGTTCGATCCCTGGAGTCCCATTTGGCCCTCCAATCCAGGAGCAATTTCTGTGCCAAAGAGCTAGGAGTAAACCCTGAGAGTCAAAGGTGTAGCCCTGTCCAAAAGAAACAAATCCTGACTGAAACTATCAATTTTAAAATGTGGATTATTTTTGTTGTTGTTATTACCATTTTATATCATGAAGAACATGTGCCCTCTAAAATATACCGATACATTTTTAAAGACTGGAGACTGAACAGAAACTGAAATGATAGATAGATGATAGATAAATAGTATAGATAGGTAAATTTATCATACAAAAACAATTAAAAACAAGAGCAAATACTAAACTTGTATAGAAATTATGAACTTCCCAAGTAAACTTTTAAACCTGGCAACTTCCACTGAGACAGACTGTTTTGAAAATAATTTCTATTAAAAGTTCTTTAATAGATTATTTTATAGCACACACATATACACACACCTTTTTTATGACTCAAACAAAGGATGCATCTATCTAAAATTCTGACTAAGAATAAAACTCAAGTTGACTATTAGGGTACAAATTAATCCTTCTTATACATTCTACTTTAAATGTGTAATCCACAGAGCTAGAGGTGTGAAATGTATAATTGCAAAATATAAAATTATGATTGTCAAAATAGTATTGCATCTACTGATATTCACACCATAGTCCCAGACTATTTAACTTGAGAGTACCTTAAATATAGTCAATAATTTTAATTTATTATATTATCACTTTACTTTTAAAACTCACATGTAACTGATTAATTAATCAGTGCTTAACTGATTAAGTTGTTTGGTAATATTATATTTCTATTTTAATCAAAATAAATGTCTTTTTGTATTGATATGGTTACTAACATTAATTTATACAGTAATATTAATCCTTTCAGTGGTTTTTATGAAAAATTAGTTAGAAGAATTTCTATAAGCAAGAAATTATTTTATCTCTCCACTCTTAATTCTCTGCTGAGTTTTTCAATTCCTCCACCATAATTCTTGGCTATTTCTAATGTTATTTATATAACACTTGTTTGCCTTTTAACAATATTTTCCAAACGAAGGCATATGATAAGTAGGTAGCCTTTCCATCTGGTTAGTTTTATTTAACATGAATAACACTCTTGAGATTCATCCTATTTATTGCATTTCTTCTTTCACATGAGGCAGATTCCATTAATATTTTCTTCCTTTCTTTGTGTTTTTTTTTCCACAGCTAAATCTTAAGTGTTTATTATTTCTGACCTATTATTACAAATTATCTGTATTTATTTTTAGCACAGGTATTTAATAGATGATTACATGATTAGATGGTAGAGGAGTAAATTATACTTTATAGTAAAATTGACCCTGGAACAAGTGTTTGCATCAAAATGATTATGCTTTGAAAAACTGCTATTGCATGACCTGTCATTCTACTTTACATCTCCATGTCTCTTCCCTCATCTTTGTCAAGAATAGTAATTCTCCTTAGTTTAGAAACTGTTGGTATTTCGACTCTTTATCCTTTGTACTCTTCCTTATTTTAAAATAAATTTGTCCAGTCCCCATACCAATATAGATAGATGATCTTCCAGAATATAAATTCTATGTCCTGATTCTTCGATTTTTGCATTATTCCATGAGACTATTTTTGATAAATCATTACATGAACAGTGTCATCTACCCTTTTTAAGAGCTTGAATTTGGTAGCTATAATTTCCTGAACAATGATCCCAATCCTATCTTAAAAGATAAAAATCCGGGGCCCGGGAGATAGCATGGAGGTAAGGCATTTGCCTTTCATGCAAAAGGTCAACGGTTCGAATCCCGGTGCCCCATATGGTCCCCCGTGCCTGCCAGGAGCAATTTCTGAGCATGGAGCCAGGAGTGACCCCTGAGCACTGCCGGGTGTGACCCAAAAACCAAAAAAAAAAAAAAAAAAAGATAAAAATCCATTTTAATTTTGATAAAGATCCTCAATATTTTTATCTTCTGTCTCTCACTACACATCTTGTGAGTAACATAATTTCATTAGAATTGTGACAGTAGAAAGAAATGACCCACTAATTTTGAAAAGATTAATTAAAATGTTGTCAGGTCTTAATTAAAAAGCCTATATTAATAATAAGTAGTATGTGTATAAAATTATTAAACTGTAAAAATATTTTAATCTTCATTTTCATATCCAAATATTTTTGAAAATTTAGTGCATACAATGTATTTTTTAGCATTTTTGTTATAGCTAAATGAAATTGAGACTGATTCATATATTAATAGGTTAAACCAGAATAATTCAGCTCAAATAAAATATACATAGCATAATCTTAGCAAATGATTGAACATCCTCTGTTTGAACATTATTAATCAGCATTTCTAACTTTTCAAGGACATTGTTGACTTATACAAATATAAAACATTAAAATAAATATCACTATCTATAATTGTATTCATTTTAATGGGAACTAATGTAAATGAGGATAACAAATTAAGAAACTCAGTGGGAAGAGATAACAATAACAAAAATGTATAGTGCATTGAAGCTGCATTAAAAGTAGAAATTAATAAAAGCATGGAAATAAGATTTTAACTTGTCGCTTTTCAAATTTTTAGTATAATAAAAATACATTGATCATGACAATGAGCTGCTCTAGGCATTTGATTAAGCATGTCATTGTACAACATTTTGAAAATGCTCTTTTTTGCTTGTGTAGTCTGCAAGGACTTGAACCTTATCTGGTGGTGCTCTAGAACTATGGTTCTATGCTCTCTTAGAGTTCTGGAGAACATATGAAGCTCCAAAGGTTCAAAGCAGGATAAAGAGGATGGAAGTCACATGCTCCAAACAGTGAGCTTGTTCTCCAGCAACTATTTGTTCACTTCTCATATATAAATGTTGCTAATTCTTCTTACTTAGTGCCACATATATAGGCTTCCTTTTATTTAAAAAATAATATTTTGTAGTTTGTTTGTGAACCATACCTGGTAATGTTTAGGCCTTCCTCCTCCTGTAGGCAGGAGATCACTCCTGATGGTATGTGAGGGACTTTAGAGGGTACCAGAATCTAATCTAGGTCAACGACTAGCAAAGTAACTACCCTATCCACTGTAATACAATCATAGCCTTATATTTTGCTGATTTTTAAAGATGCCCTGATATAACCAAAAAGTCAGACTCTTTGCTATAAAAAGTAATAGTAATAACATTTTTGTATGTTTTTGGAACACATTCAGTGATAGTTAGGGTTTACTCCTGGCTCTACACTCAGGACTTACACTTATTAGTGCTTCAGAGACAATAAGAGAAACTAAGGATGAACTTGGGCTGTTAATGAACAAGGTAAGCATCTTGCCTGCTGTTTTATCATTGTGACTCCATAGATTTATATATATATCTATGAGAATCCTATGAAAACTAGCCTCTTGTATTCATAAATAATTTGTTGACTTTTAGATTTTCTCCCCCTTTCCTCCAAGATAAAATTTTAAACTACTGTAAGTAAAATTTTCTACCCAAAATTATCATATAAATTACTTCAAAATATATTAGTTTTCAAATAATAAAAATCATTAAGACTAAAAGTGTTAGTAAAATAGGGAATGAATACTGAATAATATCTTGAAAATAACCACAGTTATCTTGGAAATAAAAAGCTATCTTTGGTGCCGGATTGGTGGTGCAAAGAGGTAAGGTGTTTTCTTTGCCGGCACTAGCCTAGGACGGACAACAGTTTGATTCCCTGGCATTCCCATATGGTTCCCCAAGCCAGGAGCAATTTCTGAGAGCATTTTTGGGAGTAACCCTTGAGTGTCATTGGGTGTGACTGAATCCCCCCACCCAAAAAAAAGTTAATTTTGGGCCAGAGCATTAATACAATGAATAGGACACTTGCTTTGTTTGCACAAGGCCACCCAAAGTTCAATCCTTCTCATCCCCAAAACTCTACCAAGTCTTCTAGAGTGATCCCCAAAGGCAGAGCCAAGAGTAAGCTCTGAATAGCACCTGATATGGCTCCAAACAAGACAAAATTAAAACCAAAAAATAAAGTTCACCTATTCTATTCTTTAATAATAGGAATTTATACTCATATATAAAAAAAGAGGCAAGCAATACTAGAATGATTTTAATGATGAACTTGGAATTGAATTCTATGGAGCTCTTGAGAAATAAGATAGATATCTCTCTGTTTAGGAAGGTTTAGGCTCTTATCCTTGTTGGAATCATGTGTGTAGACTTACAGATCCCTATAGTACCATTTTGTTCTTGTGATTCTGAAATCCTCATTAGCATTGCTTTCAGGCTAAGATTATTTCTGTCTACTGGGATCCATAGAAAGTGGTTATCTTTCTGCAGCTGAGCCATTTCTTCCCAAGCATGTGTTTCATGAT
>PVKC010044680.1:0-11540 GCA_004027635.1 Crocidura indochinensis | reverse complement strand
TTATCCACTGCTGGTGGCAATGCCGTCTAGTTCAACCACTATGGAAAGCAATATGGAGATTCCTCCAAAATCTGGAAATTGAGCTCCCATTCGACCCAGCTATTCCACTTCTAGGGATATATCCTAAGAATACAAGAATACAATACAAAAACCCCTTCCTCACACCTATATTTATTGCAGCATTATTCATAATAGCCAGACTCTGGAAACAACCAAGATGCCCTTCAACAGACGAGTGGCTAAAGAAACTATGGTACATATACACAATGGAATATTATGTAGCTGTCAGGAGAGATGAAGTCATGAAATTTTCATATACATGGATGTACATGGAATCTATTATGCTGAGTGAAATAAGTCAGAAGGAGAGAGATAGATGCAGAATAGTTTCACACATTTATGGGTTTTAAGGAAAATATAAGTCATTTTTGTAACAATCCTCAGAATGAGGGAACTGAAAAGCCTGTATGGAGTACAGGTGGGGGTGGGTTGGGAGGGAGGGAGTTTTGGAACACTGGTGGCGGGAAAATTGTATTAGTGAAGGGGGTGTTTAAAAAAGAAGGAAAAAATAAAAAAAAGAAAAGAAAAGAAATAATAAGACCTCCCTATTCTTATCACAGGCTGTGTTCTTTACACTGACTGTATAGAAGGAGGAGGTACAGTAAATGCACCCCATATACACCTCAACCCAGACCCTTGCCGGGTCTGTATTGTGAATCTGGGGACAAAAAAAAATAAAAAATAAAAATAAATACAAATCTTCAAAGTGAAAATAAGATTGATATACTATTAGTTTTCTTGTGTCATTGTGGAAGGTATTAAAGGACTTAAGTCTTCAAATCTGTTTAGATGTAAATAGCCACTTAAACAGTTTAATTCTTTTAATCTTTTAAATTACCAAATTTAGGTAGAGGTAGTTTTTGCTTCATTATCAGGAATTATCTTGAATAGTAAACATTATATTTACTCAGAAATTGTTCCTGGAATGTTGCACTGGTGAAGGGGGGTGTTCTTTTTATGACTGAAACCCAACTACAATCATGTTTGTGCTTAAATAATGGTACTATTATAAAAGAATCGCTTCTGGCATGCTCGGGGGTGGGGGACCATATGAGATGCCAGAATCAAACCCTGGTCCAAGTTGGCCATTTGCAAGGCCCTACCCTCATGCTATCTCTCCACCCCACTTTGTGTTTGTTTGTTTGTTTGTTTGTTTTTGGACCCCACTTAGAGGTATTCAATCCTGATTTTGCACTCAAGGTTCACCTCTGACTGGCTCAAGAGATTATATGTAATAGTATCAAACCAGAAACAGTAGCATGCAAGGCAATTACCCTATCCACTGGACTATTATTTTGGCCCCAAGACTAATTTCTTTGGATTACAGTGTTAGGTCATTTTGGGCAATCTTTAAGTAATCTTTATGTTAGCTCTTCTTTCAAACTGTGTTGCACATTTTAATCCAAGACAGTAAGTTCCTCTTCCATAGAAGTTTTAAATTTTTGGAAATGTTTTTATAAACAAAATACAAAACATCTGACATTTTCTCATGTTTTGCACTTCACTTTTGAGTTTTGTTTCCATTAATGGTGGGACAAAAGTTTCAGGATTATGCTGGCACTAGCAAAGTCTTCTACTCCCCTAAGCCTCCAGGCAGATGCCCCAGGAAACTACAACAGTAGTTCTATAACCCAATGGCTACTACTTCTCAGATGGAAGCAACAGGGCCAAACTACTTAGCCTCTGCTTTTTTGAAAAGGTGAATTACGCCTCACAAATCTATCTGGTGAAGCTGCAGATAGGAATGCTCAGAGCAGCCCCCTGGGGACTTTCTGCCCTCAAAGGCTTCCTCTATCCTTTCTCCACAAAGTGAGTCTTAATCCCTTGATAGAGTCCAAGGCACAGAGCTGTCAGCAGCTTTCACCACACACAGGCTGCAAAACTGTTTGGAAAACAGAGGTTGAAGTCCCTTTAAAGCATGAGAAAACTTAGAATTATGTTTCTTAATATTTGGGTCCTTCACACATGTATCAGATCAAGTACCAACACAGTGACATCACTACAAAGGAAGAAAATTGTGTCCCATAAAAGAATAATGTTCTTTCCACAAGCAACTGCTGGAAACAAACAAACAAAAAACAAAAAACAACCAATCAATCACATGGACTTTGACCCTCTTTTTGCTTGAAATTTCAATGATTCTAGGTTCATTCTGAGGACAGTACATACATTAACAAACCTTCTCCGGAATTAATTATCATAAATGATGTCATAGGAGGGACATCAGATTTCCTCTAGAATAACAGACTTCAATTTGAAAGATCCAGGCCATATTTCTATCCCTCCTCCCCTCCCCCCCCTTTTTTTTTGTTTTTTGGCCACAACTGGCAGTGCTCAGGGGTTACTCCTGACTCTGTGCTCAGAAATCACTCCTGGCAGACTCAGGAAATCATATGGGGTGCCGATGATCTAACCCGATCTGTCCAGGGTCAGCCATGTGCAAGGCAAATGCCCTGCCATTTTGCTATCGTTCCAGCCCCATATATCTATCTAATTCTTGCCAACTGTACAAGTTTGGGAGGCTCATTTTATGCCTGGAACTTGGTTTAATTTACTCAAAGGTCAAATTAGGCAGTACAGAAATTCAAGAGATAATATTGGAAATTCAAAAGCTATGCCAAAGGGAGAAAGAAGAGTGCCCTGACTAGCTTGAGGTTGTGGTGTGTTGTTGGTGTGTGTGTTTGTGTGTGTGTGTGTGTGTGTGTTGATTTCTTTACAACTTTGTGATCAGTTTGATCTTTTTCTGTTGTTGTTTTTTTCCCATAGCACCAAATGCAATCCTTGCACCCAGCAGGCATTCAATAAATACTAATTGGTTGATTGATTAAACTTGAATTTTAACACCATCTCAGCACCTTCCTGAATCAGAGAATCTCTTATGCAAAGACTAAAACCATTTATCTAGCAAACTGAAGTTTTTAGGAGATCTTTGCAGTTGCAGAAAGAGCGCTGGCTCTGGAAAGAAAAACCCAAGTTCCTATATAGGTTTGTCACATACTGAGTGACCTTTGAAAAGTTACTCAAATTGAGTCTTAGTTTCCTCACCATAGAGACAATGTTCTATATTGCATAAAACTGCAGTAAGAATTCAAGAGAATGGCCTAATAGAAAGTGTTTGGTGCATCCTTGACATTCAAAATAGTAAGAGTATATGACAAAACATATAGCATAAAAAATAAAAATATGTAACAGTAAAATAAATTACATCTTATCTCTCATTGGCAGGACAAATTTAATCAAAGTAAGGTTTCATTGATGCACACACACATAGTCCTCATTTAAACAAGGATATGCTAGATAGTTTGACTCACAGATATAAAAAGTGAAACAGAGGGGGTCGGGCGGTGGCGCTAGAGGTAAGGTGCCTGCCTTGCCTGCGCTAACCTAGGACGGACTGCGGTTCGATCCCCCGGTTCCCCATATGGTCCCCCGTGCCTGCCAGGAGCGACTTCTGAGCACATAGCCAGGAGTAACTCCTGAGCATCACCGGGTGTGGACCAAAAACCAAAAAAAAAAAAAAAAAAAAAAAAAAAAAAAAAAAAAAAAAAAAAAAAAAGTCAAACAGAGCTATGGGATAGCCTCAAACTGCTGATTTGACAACAAGTTGTCAAGAATACGCAGAGCTCTCAATAATTGCTGGATTGAAGGCAGTTAGTCAGGCTTCATTGGAGAAGGACAACCAACATGAGCTGGCAAGAGCACTAACTGGATGTCAACAAATGCTGTCTTCCAGAGATAACCATAGAAACCTGCATGTTAATGTGCAAATTAAGACTTGATGTCTTCGATGGAGAAATTCCTTCAAAAAGAATATCTGGATTAAAAGAAAAATGGACATATATTATTCAGTATCACTTATCTGATCCTTTTATACTAGATATATAAAACTATTTGCCTATTTTCTTCCTTGATTTGTTTTTGTTTTTGTTTTTGTTTTTGCTTTTTGGGTCACACCTGGCAGCACTCAGGAGTTTCTCCAGCTCTACACTCAAGAATCACTCCCGGCAGGCTCAGGAGGACTGTATGGGATGCCGGGGTTCGAACCACCATCTTCTTCTGCATGCAAGGCAAATGCCTTGACTCCATGCTCCCCACCCCTCTCTCTCTCTGGCCCCTTCCTTGATTTTTGATATCATAGATAATATCAAATTAAAATTAGGAGTTTCTAAACTTTGCCTGAAAAATCACAGTAGGATATTAGGACCACAACTCAAGCCCACATAGGAGGAAGAAAGTCTTGAGTTCTCATCAATTTTAAATATCTTGTACTATGCTGTTACAACTGTATGTAAAGTTATCTTTTTTCTTCAACATCATGAAATAGTCCTGAAAAAAACAACTCCCATTCATGACCCTCAGCTCCAAACAGTCATTGTTACTACACAATACCTGATACAATTTAAAAATACAGAAGACTATGTAACACCAAAGCTATTATGCCCAAAGTCTCATAATAGTGAAAAATATGAACAATATTTCCATTTTCCAGTGTCTAAACATAAGTTAAGCAGGCAAGCAGGAAGAAAAGGGATCCAATTTCCCGAAAGCAATGGATTCTTGAGATGTAATAAAACCAAGAGACATGATTTGGATGAGTTACTTCATCACTGCTGAAAATCTCATCTAGCGCCACTACAGACTCAAAGAAGACTGGAACCTCTAAAGGGAGAAGCTTCAGCACGAACAAAGGGCAAAAAGGAAAATCAAAGATGACCTTCAACAATCCCAATCCTTCCCCAGCAACCGCCCTAGCAACAGGACTCTTGCCTACTTAGAAAGCTTCATGCAAGGCAAGTTGGGAAAATCCTGTAAAAGTCGACTTAGAACAAAGGTATGCACTTGTGTTGCCTGGGTACGTGGAACCTGAGTACATGTTGCCTACATCTCCTCACTTGAAATGTGGATTTTCCTGCTTCCGTGATGGTTTGTGTACTGGGCTCTCTCCTGAGTGTATTACTCTTATTGTCTCTTTCTCATGCTCTCCCAAAGTTTTCCACATGCAAATAAAATCTGCATTTACTAAAGTCCTTGTCTTTATTTATATAAAATAAAGCCCATGAGTTGTGACATCACTCCAGGCACGGCACTGTATTTCTAAACCCCACACAGAGGAGTCTGAAGAAGCAGGGTATCAGTGGCAAAGAAACAATAAGTCAAGCCAGTCAGAAGAGGGCCATGGAGCCAGTCTGCACCTGGTGGTATGTCTGAGCCAAAATCCAGAGCTGGGGCCCGGGAGATAGCATGGAGGTAAGGCGTTTGCCTTTCATGCAAAAGGTCATCGGTTCGAATCCCGGTGCCCCATATGGTCCCCCCGTGCCTGCCAGGAGCAATTTCTGAGCATGTAACCCCTGAGCACTGCCGGGTGTGACCCAAAAACCAAAAAAAAAAAAAAAAAATCCAGAGCTGCTCTTTCTTTATTAAAGGAATTTTCATCACCAGGAGGGGGAAGTCAAGAGTGATCTAAGTGGGCTTTTACAGATCAAAAGAGAAATTTATATAAAAGAAGAAGTTGAGAAAATCTCTTGATTTGAGCTAATAACTTGAGTATCAGCCTACACCCCTGAAATTCTTTTCTGTGAGAGAGGGCAACAGACCCAAGAGGCCTGGTCAAAGTCTAGGACTGACTTTGTTTTCTTGTCAAAGCCAAGCCCAGAGTCCTAGATCTTCCCAGCCACTTCTTGGGGTGGCAGAGGTGGGTAGAGATAAAGTTGCAGATTCCTTTCTTAGAATTGCCCTCCATTTCTCCCCCCCCCCCCACTTCACATAAGTCACCATGAGGACCTTCACCAACATTATAGGGAATATTTTTTTCCCGTATTTATGTATCTGAGAAAAGTTATCAACTACTGGTCTACTGGCAAGTGGCGTCCATGTTAAAACATAAAAATATCTAAAACAACCGTCTTCTAACATTACTTCCTTAGAATCATTTAGAGAGTTCTGATAGAGTAATGAACTAGAAGCCAAGGGGTCTAATTATTAAATTGATACCTGAAACTATCTTCCTGAAGTTTTCAGCGAAACAGGTTATGCTCATCCAAATACCATGTAATAAGAATTCTTTTTGTAAGAATAATACTTATTTCAGTACTTTAACAGTACTTTACAACCAACATTCCTATTTCTATGCTTTTGGAAAGAGATACCGGACTTTCCTGACATTACATTTGTGGGAAAAAATAGTCCTAGATAGGTTCAATAGCAGTATAGATTCTTGCCAGACAACTTTTGGATATACATGTACATACAGTAGAACCCTTGGAGATGCTGAGGCCCTTGAATTTGCCCATTCGATGTACAGTCATATCAGATACCAGAAACCTGTTAGAGAAAACTTGCCAGCAATTGCTATATGTGTACTACTGAACCAGTATTTTTTTTTTTTTTTTTGGTTTTTGGGCCACACCCGGTGATACTCAGGGTTTACTCCTGGCTATTCACTCAGAAGTCGCTCCTGGCAGGCACGGGGGACCATATGGGGAACCGGGGGATCAAACCTCGGTCCCTCCTAGGTTAGCGCAGGCACCTTACCTCCAGCACCACTGCCCGGCCCCCCTGAACCAGTATTTATCTCTAGGATGTTCTGGAACTCCAGGCTTTGTGGCTAAAGAAAATAATTTTTATCTTCTTCTACCTGAACTGTTCTGCCTCCCATGGTTGATAAGGTCTCTGTTAAAGAACTACACTGATCAGGACATCTGAAGTTGCTAAATAATGTTAAACCTTTTTGGCATAAAAAAAAAAGCCCAGTACTTTTAATTGGGTTCTTTATTAATGATAGAAGTTGAATTCCACTATGCTGAGCAATATTAAAATGTAAAAATTGAGGGACCAGAGAGAGAGCACATGGATTAAGGCATTTGCCTTGCACAGTAGCTGACCCCAATTTGATTCCTACTATTGTCTATTGGTCCATGTCTCCACACACTCCACCTCACCTCAATTACCACCAGAATGATAATTTAGCAACACCAACCTGAAGTTGTGTAATCCCTAATTATCACCAGGCATGACCCCCCAAACAAATAAACAAATAAACCTTAAGCCAGGAGAGAATTTTAAAAAGTAATTCCAAGGGTGATGATTTACCTAACTATGATTCTAGAATTTGGGTTTCTGTCTCAGTTCTTAAAGTCTTTGCTTTAACATTATGATACTGACTTTATCATATGACAATAATTTTATTCGACTCATTTTTTTTCATACCATGAAAACCCCCTTGGTGCTGATTTCACTAAATCTAACAGTGCATGCTAGATATATTATTATAGGTTGTATCACAAAGAATTTTCCCAATAAAAAATATTGCAAACGCTTTCTTCTTATCTAAAAACAGAAGTTTAAGTTTCCTGAAGGAGCTCTTTTAAACTCACTTCGACTTAGCCAGTTTCCATATATCAATCTTGAATTCATGAAGAGGAAAAATAAGCTAATCTCCTTGCTACTTCATAGTCTATATCTGACACTTATCAATCATTTCAATGACTTCCCCATAATACCTGTACTTTTCCACTCTCTGCCATGCCTTAGTTCAGCACTTAAGTTGAAATTTAGAAAGAAAAGTATGAGACAGGGAGTCACTATAATTTCTTGAATTTTTTTCCAGTTCTCTAGCATTCATTCATTCTGCAAGTTTCAATGTCCATGTCCAAATGGCACTACAGTGCACTACTCCAGGCCTGTTATGATTACAAGATGGAACCTCAATTTATAGATATAAAAATACTTCTTTAAGTGTATGGAGTTGACTTCAATTTTGCTTAATACTGCTGAGAGTTCACAGAGAAGCAATGTCTTTAAATTTCAGGACAATCATATGGGAAGGTACCCTTTCTCAATGTAACAAAAAAACTTTTATGAGTGTGAAAATCATATGTTTTATTGGAAAACTCTCCTTTCAGCTTCTGGGATAAAGCTAAAAATCCTGAGCAACTCTTACTGCCACCTCTAGACTAGCCCATGACACAAATGATTGGAATCAAATTACTGGGTCATACTGCAGACTCTGAAAGGTAGCTAGCTCACTTGTCTCTTATATGCCACTTCATAGTTATATTTCAAACTCTTTTCCCATAAAACAAGATGATAATAAGCTAGGTTATCATAAAACTGTTCTATAACCACATTTTCAACAGGACTCCCAGCTGAGAGTCCTTCAGAATATCAACCTTGGGTCTGTCTGTTCTGAAGGAAATTAAATCTAGGCTGTTGCACTAGTAAGACATCCTTCACTCAGATCAGTTCAAGAAATATCTTACCCATGAGTAGATTCCACTGTCCAGTACTCCTAAGGTAGAATTGCTTAATGGGAAGGATTTAGATTATAAAGGTAGGCAAGGGGCTGGAAAGATGGCATGGCAGTAAGGTGTTTGCCTTGCATGCATAATTAGGTCAGTGATTCAAATCCCGGCATCCATATGGTCCCCTGAGCCAGCCAGGGGCGATTTCAGAGCATAGAGCCAGGAGTAACCCCTGAGTGCTGCTGGGTGTGACCCAAAAACCAAAGAAAAAATAAAATAAAACAAAAAATAAAGGTAGGCAATTGAGCCAATGTTTCAACTGAGGAAACAATACTTGAACATATAAAATAAAGCAATAAAAATGCAAGCTAGAGATCAATATCCAATCTCCAATTAAATTGACAAAAAGCAAAATGCTAAGTAGATAATAGTATATTGTTATAATCCTATTATTATTATTATTATTATACTTTACAATAATATCACATTATGACTATTAATCGTGATGTCTGAATGTGGCAAGAAGCATTTTATAGTAAACATGCCCATAGCCAATCCCTGAAGTTTGCTTGAAATTCAGTTACACAGAAGGACTAAAGTTAATGAGAACACATTGTGGAGGTGGAGATATTGAGCAGACTCATACAGATGGAACTTACTGGACGCGCATAGATGATCAAGCTCTCTTACACATTGCCAGGGGCAAAACAAGAAAAGAGGTATAAAAGTTTAACGTGGAGATTATTTCACAGCCAGAGAATGTTTATCATTCTAGGCAGAAGAATTGGCAAGATTCCCAAAAACAGTCTGAAAAACAAGTGCCATAAAAAGACAGTAGTCCTTGAGGACTTTCCCATCTTTAATGTGTGTGTAAAGCACAAACAACACCGATAAAATGCCTGAGTATGGATGTGTTGTGTAACCAATTGCAAGTTGTTTAGAGCTGTGTATACCTGAACACAGCCAGGTAATTTAAACAAATAAGAAGCTGTCATTCACATTCAGGCATTTATATTCCAGGTATATTCTCCACATACACTAAGGTCAGTTTTTCAACAGGAACTGAAGAATTAGAAAATGTATCCCACACACAAATCTAACTCAAATGCGTTTAACTCATATTTGTGTTGACTGCCCATGGTATCATAGAATTAGTGATTTTCAACTAGGAGGAATTTTGCTCTTCAAGGGCCATGTGGGAATGTTTGGAGACATTTTTAGCTGTTACAACTAGAGAGGGAATTGCTACCAGGATCCCTGACAGAGGTCAGGGATATTGTTAAACATTTTTATAACACACGAGGAAGCCTCCTCAACAAAGAATTATCTGGCACAAATATCAATTGTACCAAGGTTTAGAAACCGATTAACCCATACTCATTTTAATGCTAGAAATAAAAAATAAATAAAATAAAAAATAAACCTCCTCCTCTTGCTTGAATGAAAATATTATGTAAACTTTCCAAGAAGTTAATACAGATTTATTTCCAGTCAAATAATAAAGCCCAAGTTATAATTTAGATGATAAAACATGGCTTTGAAAGTAAGAATAATTTATGTCACATTAAAGAAAATACTGCTTACAAAGGGATATAGCCAAAGTTTTTAAAATTGAAAATTCAGTTTCAATAAAGACTTCTAAGTGATTTTTGTGGAGCTCTCCTTTCATAATCATGGTGGAAGAATAAAAAAATAAACAAAACAAAAAAGGTATTTATGTCCTAACCCCTGGAAACTATAGACAAATATTACCTTACATGGTTCAAAGGGTATTTTGTAAATATAGCTTAAGTTTAGACCCTTGTCATAGGGAGATTTTCCTGGACTATCCAAGTGGCCCCTGAATAGAAACACATTTTCTCATCAGAGAAAGACAAAGGGGTATCTGAAAACACAAACAGATCAGAGAAGTGGGACACAAAACATTTTTTTAAGAATCCAGTTTTAAAGATAGTAGGGATAGAGGTCAGAGAGATAGCATACAGTCCTCAGAGGAGTGTCGGGAGAAATCCAAAGCATCACCAGTTGCCCCCCCCCAAAGTTATTAATACCAGAGTCTATATTATATTAATAATTAATAAAATATATTTATATTAATATATGATGTATATTAATATGACATATACTGATACCAAAAGTTAAAAATAACTGGATGAGGTATGGACTCTTTACATGAGACCACAGAAGCTTGATTTTTCAAACTTTTTTGAGTTCCAGAATTGTGAGAAAATAGATTTTTGGTGTTTTATTTATTTATTTTTTATTGTGCCAGGCAGTTAACTCAGGGCCCCATATCCATAGCATGAAGTCTCCCTGCCTAGCCACATGTAGTCTATACTAGCCACATCTTTGGTGTCAGATTTATTGTTTTAAGCCTTTGCTACTGAAATTACCAGTAAACTAATACAGTTATTAGACATCCGTACCATATCTGTGTAACTTATTCACATACAACTAATTCTGAAGCAAGAAAGCTATTCAAGGATTGGGGTCAATAATTCCCTCCTTAAGCAGAAATGTAGAGGAAAATATTTCCAAGGATCCCACTAGAAAAAGTGTCCTTTGATCTCATTGACTAGAATTATGTCACATGACTATTGCTCTGTCACAGGAAAAGAAAAATCCAAGATAGCCTGGATTAGATTAGTTCCATCTCAGTACATTCTCTGGGACCCTGAGGGAACTAGTGTTTCCAGAGAAATTTGTTATCTGTTCGAAACAAGACTTTACAGTCATAGAAGAATATGACCTCAACATTGTCAAATGAGTGAACAAGAGTGTCTGTGCCTCTATGGTTCAGTCTAGCCCAGCCTCTGATCAATGACCTCATATTTGGGCCAGTTTGGTGGTCTCACAGGGTTTTATTTTAGACAACTTTGCCACTTGGTACTCTGCCCTTAGTTCCTCCATCAGTCATGGGAAAGTCCATTCCCTTTCACGCGATAGCTTCAGAGTTTGATGGTCGAGAAATAAAGTCCTCCTCATCCTAAGGGGGATGTGACTTGAGACGAGGATGATTTATGGCCAGAAGATAGGTAAGTGGGAAATTAGATCAATACCTTATTTGGATCCACTTTTTCTTAGATCTGTTTTCTACAGTTCTGGATTTTCACCAAAATTGGTTCAGCAGCAGCCCAATCTACAATACACTTTGGCCTGTTTCCAAAGATCTTCATGTCCAGCAGAGTTTAAGAGTGCATCTTTCTCTTCTCCCTTTCTCCTCTAAGCCTCTTTATCATT
>PVKC010044679.1:0-11609 GCA_004027635.1 Crocidura indochinensis | reverse complement strand
ACTTCTAAATTGAAGGCTCCACTCAGCCTTCATGATCGTTGAGAGGGGAAGCACCAAATGACTTGACCATGCTGTGGCCCATCCATGTGAAAACACTGAAGTCCTGATGAAGAGCGAACATGGCAGATGTCCTCAACAGGGAAGAACAAGCAACATATTTACAAACTCTGCTTCTGGTCATACTTGACTTGTAAAAGGTTGGGAAAACAAGTATAAAGAGTATATACTGTATAGGATTGGATAGATCAGAGAATTTTTTTCTGAGAAAGTGTTAAATTTCATCTCTTTCAATATCTAAATAATGTATTTAGGCTCTTTCAAAAAAATCTAAATTGGAGGCAGTATATAAGAATGGCTAAATTCAGAACAAATTTTGTTTTAAAAAGATAGGAAAGGGAGGAAGGGCAAGAAGCCAGCACAATATTTTGGGATGAAGGGAGAGTTTCTTAAACTTGATTACAGAGAAAGACTGAAAACATCTGATTATTTCTTTGTAGACTAGGTAAGGCGATTTTTATTTTTTGTCTAAAGGTAAAAGGTTGGTTATGATTGAGAACAGAGTGGGCACAGATAATTATATCCCATTTTCTTATCCTGAAAATTCATTTAAGGACTATTATTTCTATGATTTCACCCTGCTAACCCACTTTGACCCAATATTATGTATTTAATAATTTCATTAAAATGTTTTTCTTTGGATTGGATTTTGGGGGTATTTTTGGAGGTTTTTGTTGTTGTTTTGAAGTCACACGTAGCAGTGCTCAGAACTTATTTTTGGTACTGTACTCAGGGATTATTAGTTAAGAATCAGAGAATCATTTGGGATTCTGGGGTCAGCTCTTTGATAGACAATCACCCTATTTGCTATACTTTCTCATGCCCTTAGTTTCTTTCCTTGTTTTGTTTTTGTTTTGTTTTTTTTTGGGGGGTCACACTCCTTTGACCCAAACAAGTTCAGGGGTTACTCCTGACTATGTGCTCAGAAATCGCTCCTGGCTTGGGGGACCATATGGGACACCAGGGAATCGACCACAGTCTGTCCTAGGCTAGCACTTACGGTGTACTTATCTTTCCCTTTTTGACTTTACAAAGAAAATGTTACTCTTTAAAGTCATAATAGGAAATATGAAATATTTTGGAGTGATCTGATCTGAGTCTGAATATTTAAAACAGTCAGTCATATGTGAGGGTTCTGCCCAGAAATGTCTATGTCCCTTGACATAATTGGGCATGCCCAGTCGAGTCCATAGTTAATAAGAGGTTAAGCCAAAATAAGCAGTGGCATGCACCACCCACGATTTACATATGATCCCTCCCTAATGAAAGGTAATCTTTCCATTTATCAAGTCTGAAAGGACTGAAGGCTTCATTTGCATATGAATATTAGTGTGACCTAGTTTAATTTGTTGTTGTTTGTTTATGTATGTATGGTATATGCATGGTTAAAAAATTCTTGGGTTTGGGTTTACTGGCTGAAAAAGTATTTATCTTAGCTGCAACAAAACTAGGTTTCAATTTCTCGGGCAGTGCATATTTATTTTAAATATTTCTTTAGCACATGAAACCAATGATGTTCTCAATATTTGTTTCAACCTTTAGATGGACTTTTAAAAAGTTATGAGGTGCCATTGACAGAGCAGTGTGGAGTAACATTTCTTTAAGTAAATGGAAACTTTCAAGTCTCTATAAATGTTCCACTTGACCAGAAACTGTATATCCAGCCAATTTCAAAAGTTCAAGACAACTCTGAACAAAAGAGGTACATCCATGCTAGTACTCATTTATTATTTTCCCCTTTATTATTCTTTGTCATATAAAATATATTGTCTTGGCCACCATTTACAATTCATTTAGACCCTTGGAATTGGAGTCTGACTATTTCATGAAGTGTTAAATAGTCTGATTTTATCACCTGAATTATCTTTAGCCATGTTTAATGACAGAAAGGAAATAGAACACACATATATTTATACTCTAAGGAACACGTAAAAATTAAAACTTGGTGTGGTTTTAATTTCCCTGCATAGTCAAGTTTGCTCAACTGAATAGACATGTTCATTCCACATTCAAAGCCACAAATTGACATGAATCTGATAGGTGACAGAATATATAACCTCAAAATATACTCTTTTGGCTAAGGCAAAGTCTTTTATCTGACTATTTTGAGAAATAGCTAACAAATGATCAGCTCTAAAGTCAGTGAGGATTAATTTTTAATTAAAAAATTGTATTTCTTTTTTATTGTATTTTAGGTAATAGGGTGGGAGGAGTGTTCAGGTTTGTGAGATGATGTTACTGGACACCACAGTTACTAATGTGTCCATGAGTCCCATATTCTTTCCTATTAACATCTATTCAAATATTTTGTTTCTCTCACCCACCTTCTTTTCTTTGTTTATTAATAGCTGTGACTTTGGTACACACTGTTACCTCCCCTAGCATCATTGTATTTCAGACCCTATTGCTACAAGTGACTTCTGTCTTGCAGCGACAGTGCGATTTCGGTGAATTCACTTCAAGGGGCGTGGGTTGCTTGGCCGGAGTGCGGAGAATATGAAATGAATGAAACCACACACCGAGAATGTGGGGTCAACACGTTTCTGGCAGGAGTTCGACAAGTTTATTTTCTAAACAGGGGGTTTTATAGGAGTAAACCATTCACAGTGAAGAATAATTATAATCACAAAGCAAAATACAACAGTAAGTATACCTAAGCTATTGGGTGTGCCTGTAAAAATTCTAAGGTACAAAGGAGAAGGTCACAACTCAAGGCAACTCTTTGCAAGCTTATTTCAAAAGCAAAATCAGGATTAGGAGGAAGTAGGAAATATCTAGAAACTTGATCTTCTTGGTCTGGACTCTTGTTTTAGGGGTCAAGTAAAGGAAGGAGCCTGGGTCTACTCTCTGACTTCGTCCTTGACCATCAGAAACTGCAGCTGCAAGGACATATTTGAAAAAGAGAGAAAACTTTGTCTTAGTAATATATGGTGCTGAAATTTTTGAGCCAAATTATTTGATAGAGGCCACAATTTTGCCTGAAATTTACAAAGGAGAGAAGCCAAATAATGACCAAAAATGTAATGCCAAGCATCTCTTCGGAAATTCCTCAACCATCCACGCAGGGGAAAAAAGGCGTCCACAGCGGGCCTTTTGAGGAACCTCGTGGGGGTAATTTCAGTTCTCCCCACCAGGAAAATCTGAGGATACATCTGGTAGGCTGAGTTCCCCTAAAAGTTTATGTATGCGTGGCACCCTATGCCTATGTTTCTATGTTCCATCCAGTCATCCTATTCATTCCCCTACTTTTCCCTGCCCTCCTTCAGACTTTATACTTTCTGGTTTATTATTGATGATATTTCCCTTGAGTTGTCAATGTAAATATAATATACATTGATTTGTTTCTCTATAAGCAAAAAATGAATGAAACCATCCTGCATTTTCCCTTGGCCTTGAATTATTTTCCTTAGTACAATACTCTCCAGTTTCATTCCAGTTGCCATAAGCTGAACAACTTTAGTTTTTCTTGTGTGTACCACAACTTCTTTATTCAAATGACTGAAATAATATATTTGCTCAGAATGTTTTATCTAAAGAACTAACATTCAAGGGCTATATGGTACTCAGAAAATGCAGCAATAAAGAAAACAATAACCCATTCAAAAATGGAAAGATGAGATGAACAGATATTTCTACAAAGAAGACATATAGATGATCAATAAGCATATGAAAAAGTACTCATTATTACTTAGGGTAATACAAATTAAATGACAATACGGTATTACTTCCAACTAGTGAAAATGAGATATAACAAACACACAGAAAAATAAACAAAAAATACAAAAGTAGACATGAGTATGAAGAAACCTTATTTTATTATCACTTGGTATAGCCTCTATGTAAAATCATACGGATTCTTCTCATAAAATCAATATTGGAATTCCCATTGGCTCTACTATCCCACTTCTAGCTCATTAGTACAAAGCGCAAAAATATTAATTCAACATGCTAGATGTACATGCATATTCATTGCAGTTCTTGGTACAATAGTTAGAACATGTAAGCAAACCAAATGTACAACAGCAGATATACCTTTATACTTTATATACTTATACTTTATATAAAGATATACTTTATACCTTAGTTTTTAAAGAGCTTAACTCTAGTTCTGGAGAAACTTAAATGTAAAATAAAGGATATAAACCTGCATCAGAAACCATACTTAGCCTTATTTACACCCACAAATTAATATGCAGCTATATTCAAGGGATTTGAGTTATTTAAATATTTTGTCTAATTTCACCAACCTCAACAATGTAAGCTACTACATACAAATGCAATATCGGGACCACCAACATGTATGTAGTCCATTAATAACCAAATATGATTTTGACTGTAATTTATTGTTCTCTAAATCATCCTAAGTTGCCTTCCTTCCTTCACAGCATCATTCTTTTGTCTCTAGATGAATATGTTTATCTAACAAGGTAGCTGGGTCATCTCAGTATGATTGTTAATTTTTTCCTAGATATATGCCATGTATATAACAGACACATGTGTTAATAAACTTTGGTTCATTTTTTTCTTGTTAATTTGTCTTTTATGGCAGATGGTCTCCATTAGTAACAGGAAGAATGCTAGATAAATTATTTTTCCTCCATTACAAGTGCATATTGAAATAATAAATATTTCCATTTCTATTGGCATGTTGGAGTGCTAATACGGCTATAATTCTTGAAATGATATTTCAATTGCTTATAAATTTCTGGACTCCTAGACCTAATTTCTCCTGCTCAACATTGTAATCATCAACACTTAGCACACTAGCTGACAAATTTTCAATAAATATGCTTATTATAATGGTTAAGATATGTAGATGAAGCTATAATTCATGTGTCTCCTAATTTATATTTTATGGTGTGAACATAAGCCATTTTATACCTAGCCTTAACATAAAGTTGGATAGATTAATATGTTCAATTGCACATAAATATGTACATGCTACCTGAGTAATATAGTATATCAGGTATTTGTATTTTTATGTAAGTACCTGCAAATAAATAATAGAAATATATAAGGCAAGTATGTTATTATTTATACATTTATAAGTAAACAGAAGCTGCATAACACGAAGTACAAAAAAGAGGACTCAATGTTCTTTTATTTCCCAGATGTTTTCTGTTGTCAAAAGGTATATTACTTACCCTTGTGTATTCTATAAACTTTCATAATAACATTTTATGAAGACATTTTGGGTGTACAGTCAGCTGAAGTCTCTATAAAAATGTTGACTTCTATTATTGAATAAGGAGACAGTTCTCGCCAAAAAAAAATTGCTTTAGTTAGTCTTGAGAAACATTTGTTTTAGGGGAAAAAATAACACTCAGAATCCAGAAAAGAAAGAAAAAGAAAAGATGCATCTTTTCAAACCATTTTAGATGCGATTATCCTTTGTTGAGGGGGAAATTCTACTTGTCTTTCACATATTTCCTAAATAATTTTATTATGATATCTACTTGACCTGTCAGAAAGTTAATACTTTCTCTTTTGTACAACTTAGTCACTTTCTGAGTGTGTGATTTCAGTATCTTTCCAGAGATAAAAATACAATGTGTAATTAAGAGAAATTGATTGTTTAACCAACAGTAATCAAATAACACATCATTTTATATAAATGACATTTTATATGAATCTTACTACAATTATACATCAAATTCAAAGATAGATTTTTGAAATAGGTATATTTTGAGTTGATGGAAATGTCTGCATATAACTGAGTAGGAATTGACAAAGTATAAACATGTATATCTAAGTCCATAATATCTCTCAATTGAATCATTTTTCATATGATATGGAAAGATTTGTAAAATTAATAAGATGAACATAAATATACTATTAAAAATAAAGTTTACTCTCTCATATATTTCATATAGATAAGGAGACCAATCTTGTCTAGAAATATAGAAGATGACTGCATGCCTATTATAGGTTCATTTTCTGAGATACTTTGAAGACAAGTCCAACTTCACTTTATGACTGATTAAGTAGCGTTCAAATATTTATAATAAAGTGTGTCTTAAGTCCAGAATGCTATAAATATACTTTTCTTATAGGATGAGAATAAATATACAACAGTATACAAGTTTATTTTGCCTGTTGTCCTTTTTATATTTATTTATTTATTTGTTCCTTTTATTTGCTTGGCTCAATAAAGGAAATAAGAGTTGTGTTAATCTGAGTGACTTTTTCAACTCTCTAGACCTTGGGCTTCATATAGTCATGCTATTTTAAATTAATTAAATTTATTTTAATGTCATAAATAATAAGTCTCATTTAAAAACACAAATTGCCAAAAAATGGAAATCATATTTTTATCTTTCCTTTCTAATAAAAACATATAGTATACATATTAATAAGCTTGGAAAAAATGTTTTGACCTTGTATACTTTCTACCTCAATAATATATTCTGAACATCAAATGAAAAGTTACTTTAGTTGGAAGTCCATACAACTGTTATATAGAATGCATTGTAACCTTATCACATCTATTCATCTTTATAGGTGCTTATAGAACTAAATTGGCTCAGAAGATTAGGCTAAAAAAGAACACTGAACATAATACTAAGATATAAAAATTCCCTGTGATGAAAAATGAGTACTCTAGAGACCAGTTTTACAAAGGATATTTACATGAAATATCCTCAATAATATAAATCTTTCAGGAACTTTTATTCACTACCAGTGGGAATGCCATCTGGTCCAGCCTTTATGGAAAACAATATGGAGATTCCTCAAAAACCTGGAGTTTGAGCCCCCATATGATCCAGCTATACCACTCCTAGGGATATACCCTAGGAACACAAAAGTGCAATTCAAAAATCCCTTCCTCGCACCTATATACATTGCAGCACTATTTATAATAGCCAGACTCTGAAAACAACCAAGATACTCTCCAAGAGATGAAACTGTGGTACATATACACAATGGAATATTATGTAGCTGTGAGGAGTAATGAAGTCATGAATTTTACATGTACCTGGATGTAAATGGAATCTATTTTGCTGAGTAAAATAAATCAGAGCAAGAGAAATAGACATAGAATAGTGTCACTCATTTATGGGTTTTAAGAAAAAATAAAAGACAATAATGCCCAGAGACAATAGATATGATGACCAAAAGGACAAGCTCACAATATGAAGCTCACCACAAAGAGTGGTGAGTGCAGTTAGGGAAATAACTACACTAACAACTAGAATGATAATGTTAATGAGTGGGAGATGTAGAATGCCTGTCTCCAATACAGGCAGGGGTGGGGGAGGAGAGATTGGGCATTGGTGGTTGGAATATTGCACAGGTGAAGGGGGGTGTTCTGTTTATAACTGAATCATGCTTGTAATCACGGTGCTTAAAGATTTTATTAAAAAATATAAATCTTTCAAAATATTTCCTCAAATTTCTTCCCTTGTTCAACAGCATGCAAATAAAAATTAGTGTAAGAGGAAAACATTGGATGTTATCATTACTATCCCCACAATTCGTTTCAGGATAGTTGTACAAAAACAGTAAGTTACAGAAGTACCCATCTATGTTTGTCTATAAGCTGCTATCACATAGGTTTCATATTAATAAAAATGCTCCAACTTATAATTCTCTGTTTCTGTGTCTTAATAATTCTGAGAAGCAAAACTGGAAATACCTTTAAAATAACTCAATTACATGGTCACTTTCTAAAAGATATTAGGTGAGTTATTGTTCCTTCCAATGATAGTAGTAAACTGGAGAAGAAAATTTAAATGTCACATTGCATTAATATAACAAGAAATCCTCCTACCTTTCATCAAAAAGAAATAATTTTCCAATAAAGGACCACAATATATATGGTAGATGAAAACATTTTCTTTGAGGATGAAGATTCTCTTAGGTATATTCTGACCACAAAAGGTGAGAAGAAAAGTTATCACTGTCCAAATTTTCTGTCCTTATACCTCAAACACACAAGTGGCCCTTTACCATCAAGTTCTCTACATACTCAAAACATAAAAATTACAGGATAATTCACAGTTGCCAAGCAGATTTTAATTGTATTATATCTTAGGGGATGGATGTCCAAGAATTGCTCAAGAAGCTTAGATAATGCTTCTAATGATGCTTACAAAGTGGGTCTAAAAGTTCAGTACTAAGGTCCCAATGTACGGTGCTTATTTGGGCTCTGCAGTATTAGAGACCTCTAAGATCACCCTATTAATGCAGAGACTCCTTAGTGCTACATCCAGTGGTGCAGGGTCATGAGGGCAGTATATGATACTGAAGATCATACCAGAATCCCAGTCTATGCAAATTTTGTTTACTCCTATTATGTTGCCTTCTATTGTTTTTTCTTTCTTCTTTTAAGTAATGATATCATTAAATATTAATTATACTTACAATTCTAAAGGGTATTTTTGAATGAGATACCAAAAAGAATATGGAAAATGAGAGGGGGTTAAGGGTAGAGGTATGGGATGCATGTTGGGAACACTGGAAGAGAAAGGTCAACACTGGTGGTGGGAATTGCCACTGTCACTATGTACCTTAAATAAAACTGTGAAAAACTTTTAATTCACATTGATATCAATAAAATATAAAGAAAAAATAATTCTAATACCCAGAAGCCTTTCAACCATAAAACTGAATAACTTTATTAATTGAATTTAGCTTTAGATGGAACTTATAATTTCCATCTAAAATTTCCATCTAAATATTGTTTAATTTCAGAAGCACTGAGAAGTGTTCTTTACTCCCAAACATCTTTTTATTTCTTTTAATTTTTAATTTTGAATTTAAAAAATGTTTGAGTTTTAAAAGTGAAAAATATTTACAGAAGTTTAGATTCTTAATTTTTATTTTTATTTTAAATTTATTTTTTAGATATTGTCATGATTTTACATATAAAAATAAATTTATGGTAAAAACTAAAAGCCTCTCAAGATTAATCACAAGATAAGGATGCCCAATATCAGCATTTCTACCTGATATAATATGAAAGTAACACTTAGCAATTAGACAATCAGAGGATATCAGGCACCGACCCTCCAGCCTTGACTCCTGGATCCCAGACATAGAAACCACAGATTTCTACACACCAGCTCCAGGAAACAAACCCCTTCCAGGGCATCCAGAATGTTCTCTGACATCAACATGTGCCAGTTCTAAATTGATAACCTGACAACGAGGAAATGGGAACAACTTGATCTAAGAGCAAGTTGTCCTTCCTCACCAGCCAACGATAAGCAAAATCAGGATCTCTATCTACAGATGACTGGTTGTTACAATCAGGACTGGACAGTATGCATCCCACGACCAACAACAACGACAACAACAAGTTCTAGTCTAGGTTTTGGTCTACGATCCGTTCAACAAACAAGATCTCCAATTCCAGAAGTCTGACTGAGACAATCGCAACTGCATGGGTCTTCCAGAAACATAACGAAAGGCTCCAACCTAGGAGCAGCATAATGACCAAGACCACCAAGAAGATGGATTAAAACAACACCGAAGAAGCAGAACTGCTAGAACCACAAAGAAACACTTCATCATAAGCTTTATTCCTTGAGCTGTACTGACACCAAGATCTCTAAATACAGAGGTCTATTTTACCATACATGACGCAGCAGATTTCTTCCATACACCACAAAAGCACCGAGGGGAGAGTAAATGATCATGCAAGGAGTCTACAGTTAATCTCATGACAGTATACTCCTAAGCCAAGGGAATTCCCTCTATAACATCCCCAATAGTTACTGTGCCTATACAGGGGGGTCACAAAATAATCCTTTTATTCACATATATATTTTTGATTCATTGATTTTTTGACTTCTTTATTTTGGTGTAGATATTGAAATTGATGTCTCCAATTTTATTTTATTTTATTTTTTTAATTAATATATTTTATTTTGACCAACATGGATTGCATATCTTTCACAGTAATATTTTAAGTACATATTAATATTGAATCAGGGGAATTCCCACCACCAAAGTTGTCCTCCCACCACCCCTAATTTTTGCATGTTGACAATAATATTTTAGGTACATGTTTACTTAATATCAGGGAGATTCCCATCACTGAATAGTTCTCCCTACACCTCCGTTCCCATCCTACCTCCCATATCTTCCTCCCTCAACCCCAGGCCTGCAAGAGTATGTGGTCTCCACTGTGCCTAACTTGCTATTTAGTGGTCTTACACCTGTGTGGTCTTGATAGCTCCCTTATTTCCTCCCGTAACTGGGAGTCAGGACTAGAAAGATCAAATTACATGTTTTGTTTGAAGAAGGGAAAAGTAATACAGAGGTAAAAATCAAATACACCAAAAATGGGCGTGGTCCTTCTAGAGGCTCTCATCCTCGGTTTGAGAGATGAAGGGGAAAACGGTGAATCACTCCAGCAATCCAAAAAGAAGTATCTAATAAAATAAAATATCCAGTGAGCACTCCAACAATAAAGGTAAGCACCATATAAAAGCCATGAGATGGGGCCCGGGAGATAGCATGGAGGTAAGGCATTTGCCTTTCATGCAAAAGGTCATTGGTTCAAATCCCGGTGCCCCATATGGTCCCCCGTGCCTGCCAGGAGCAATTTCTGAGTATGGAGCCAGGAGTAACCCCTGGGCACTGCCGGGTGTGACCCAAAAACCAAAAAAAAATAAAAATAAAAATAAATAAATAAAAGCCATGAGATAGAGCATGGCAGAGCACATAAAGAAAGAAGAGAAAGGAAGAATATATATGCAAATATATATTTTACATATATTAATATATATTATATATATATAAATGGAGACAACAGCTTCAGTAACCACACCAAAACAAAGAAATCGACAAAAACTATATAGATGAATAAAAAAAAGGGAGAAAAGTTATTTTGTGTTTTTTTTCCCTCCTGCACAGTCACAGTAAATATTGGGGTCATTCGAAGAGGAATTCCCTTGGCCTAAGAGATACAGGGTTTCTCCACCCTTAGAGTATATTGTCATGGGATTAACTATAGACTCCATACAGGTTCATTTATTCTCCCCTTGGTGCTTTCATGCTATTTGGAAGACTTTTGCTCCGTCCTGGGTGATAAACTCAGACCTCCGTATCTAAAGATCTCAGTATCTACACAGTCAAGTTATGATGAAGTCTTTCTTTGTGGTTCTAGAAGTTCTGCTCCCTCAGTGTCATTTTAATCCGTCTTCTGTGGTTGGTGGTTTAGGTCTTTGCATTGATCCGAGGATGTTTCCAGAAGACCCATTCCGTTGCAATTGTCTCAGATAGACCTTTGGAACTGGAGATCATGGTTATTGTGCAGGTCATAGCTCAAATTCTACACTACAGCTTTTTTATTGGTTACAGGATACATGCAGTCTGGTCATGGTTCTATCAGCCAGTCATCTGTAGATTGCAATCTTGACTTTTGGACAGACCAAAGGGTGACAAGTCTTCTGATTTTGTCTTATTGTTAGCTGTTGGGGTAGGATAACCTAGTGTTAGGTCAAGTTGTTCCCATTTTCCTCGTTGTCAGGATATCATGTTAGAGCTGGCACTTGGTGGTGTCCCAGCAGTATTAAGGATGCCCCAGATGGGATTTGTTTCCT
>PVKC010044678.1:0-11543 GCA_004027635.1 Crocidura indochinensis | reverse complement strand
TTCCTGTGTTCAAGATCCTGGAATCTGCATATCCTATATTGCAGTTAGGATGGTGCAGAGCGTCCTTTCACTTCACCTTACAATTAAAGGGCATTGCAGAAAGCCCTGTCCAGTATGCAGGTCGTTGATGTTCTTAAGTCTTCTAAGCGTTAAGGGAAGTCTCTTGTGAGTAGATCGATGTCAAAGCAGCGGTAGGGTCAAGGAAGGTATCATTCTTGCCCTCACCCAGAGAATTAATTAGGTTGCCTGTTCTGTCTTTTCTATCTTTCCTATGTTCTTGTATCCCTGAGTTCTGAACTCAGACCTTAGTATAGAATGAAATAGGAACCGGAGCTTCCTGTGTGCCCAGTGGCTGTTGCTGACTCTTCTCCCAACAATTTCCTTCCCTGCCTCAGGTACAGGAGTTTGAGCACATCAATGGGCGTTGGTCCATGCCTGAGCTGATGCCTGATCCCAGTGCTGACTCTAAGCGTTCCTCGAGAGCCTCCTCTCCTACCAAAACATCTCCCACCACACCAGAGGCTTCTGCTGCAAACAGTCCTTGTACCTCTAAACCTGGTAATTGGGCCACGATGGTGGGGCAGAGATGGAACCAGAGTCTAACAACTAGAGGGGGAAATAATCTAATTCTATATTGAATTATGTAATAATTCAATAAATAATCCCAATCAGTACACTGGGTAGGATTCTTGCCTTGCATGTAGCTGACTCGAGTTAGATTCCCAGCATCCCATCTGGTACCCATCCTCCACCCCCCATCCTTCAAGGAGTGATTCTTGAGTACAGAGCCAGAAATAAGCCCTGAGTACTGCTGGAAATGACCCCTATATATACACACAAAAAAGGGTCAGGTTGGGGAAGATTTTACTTCTTCACTCTGTCTTCCCTCTCAGCTACTCCAGCTCCAATTGAGAAAGGAGATGGAATAAGGACATCACTTGAGAAGGACGAAGTAGAAAACCAGGAGGAGAAACCAGAGAAGAATAGCAAAATTGGGGAGAAGATGGAGACAGAGGTAAATAGCAACCACTAGCTTCTCTGAGGGAAAGGAAAGGGTATAGGGAGCAGGTATGCTTGGGGGCCCTCCATTTCTTCTTCACTCTGTTGTCCTCTTCCAGGCTGAGGCCCCCAGCCCAGCCCCATCACTTGGGGAGCGATTGGAACCAAGGAAGATTCCTCAAGAGGATGAGGTGTCAGGGTTACCTGGAGAGATGGAGCCTGAACTTGGGTACCGGGGGGACAGAGAAAAATCAGGTGGGTGCATGGCCTCAGGGATAATGAGGGGTGATTAGACTTTGGAGTTCCCTCTTCTGGGGTCAGGGGATGAGGGTAACATTGTCCCCCTTCCTGTCCCTTATTACCCCCTCCCACAGCTTCAGAGTCGACACCAAGAGCAAGGGGGGAGGAGAAGACGTTGGATGGACAGGAACACAGGGAGAGGCCGGAGGGGGAAACGGGGGATTTGGGCAAGAGAGGTAATGGGTGGAAGGACCGGATACCTGACAACCTGAGGGAATTGGGGGGTGGAGTCTGGGGAACCAAATGCCTGGATCCTGCCTGGGTGGGGAGATAATCCAAGGCCAGTACAGTTCAAGAAAGAAGTGGTAGTGGGATCTGGGAGATGACTGTCAAAGACTATGAGAGCTGTCCTGTCTGTCCTAGCAGAAGATATCAAAGGGGACAGGGACCTTCGATCTGGGCCTCTTCGCGATGAGCCTCGATCCAATGGGAGACGGGACGAAAAGTCAGAAAAGCCTCGTTTCATGTTCAATATCGCAGATGGTGGTTTCACAGGTGTGGGATCTCATTACCATCTTTCTTTACTGATCTTTGCTAATTCTCATAGATTTTCTTTTTCTTTCTCTTTTTTTTTCTTTTGTTTTGTTTTTGGGTCACACCCGGCAGTGCTCAGGGGTTACTCCTGGCTCTATGCTCAGAAATCACTCCTGGCAGGCTCAGGGGACCATCAGGGATGCTGGGATTTGAACCACCGTCCTTCTGCATGCAAGGCAAATGCCTTACCTCCATGCTATCTCTCGGGCCCCTAATTCTCATAGATTTATTATTTTATCTTAGGTCTTCTTCTGCCTTTAATTCCAAGTAACTTCTTTTTTTCTTTTTTTTTGGTTTTTGGCTCACACCCGGCAGTGCTCAGGGGTTACTCCTGGCTCCATGCTCAGAAATCAGAAATTGCTCCTGGCAGGCACGGGGCGGGGGCGGGGGGGGGGGACCATATGGGGCACCGGGATTCGAACCGATGACCTTTTGCATGAAAGGCAAACGCCTTACCTCCATGCTATCTCCCGGGCCCCTAATTCCAAGTAACTTATAATGAATGGTGCATGTTGTCTCTGATCTTTTGCTGAGGCCTCTTTAAGTATTCTGATTTAAATTTAATTTCACCTTTATTCTTCATCCTAATTTGTACCTTCTTTGTAAGTAATTTTACTCTATTGTTTTGGTTTGGTGTTTATTTTTTGGGCCATGTCCAGCATGTTCAAGTGTTACTCCTAGTTTTGCACTCTTGCTCTTGCATTTGCATGGCAAACATCCTACCTGCTGTGCTATTGCTCTGGCCCACTAATTTTACTCTAAATGCATAACCTAGCCTTTAGTTATTCATTTTATGAAGGCCTTAGTTTCTCTACCACGATTTAGTTCCCTCAGCTAAACCTTTCTTGTATCGAATGTTGTTAGCATGGAGGTAAGGCGTTTGCCTTTCATGCAGAAGGTCATCGATTCGAATCCCGGTGCCCCATATAGTCCCCCGTGCCTGCCAGGAGCAATTTCTGAGCATGGAGCCAGGAGTAACCCCTGAGCACTGCCGGGTGTGACCCAAAAACCAAAAAAAAAAAAAAAAAACATGCAAACTCCTGATGGCTTCTCTGCCTACCATCCTCTTCCTCTTTTCAGAGCTTCACACACTGTGGCAGAATGAAGAACGGGCAGCTATTTCCTCTGGGAAACTTAATGAAATCTGGCATCGAAGACATGATTATTGGCTTCTGGCTGGGATAGTCCTGTATCCTTGGATGCAAATGCAAGATTGGGGGTGGGAGTGGGGTGTACTGGGGATGGGAAGAAAAGAGTCTGGAGAGAGGGGAACTAAAGAGACCAATCCACACCCAGGAGAAAAGGATAGTGCCTACTTATGGTTTCTGGTTTTGGTGGGGGTTATCCAGTGATTCTGATGGCTACCAGGGCTACACCCAACTATACTAGGAATGCAGCGTGGTACTGGACATGGAACTCATTGGCCTGCTACTGTGTGTTCTGGTTCTTGGAGCTATTTCCCGTCCCCTATTTCACACTTTGGAGAAATCAGGTCAGGTCAAAATGCAGAAGAGTTGATAGTCCCAGCTTAGCCCTGGATATTCCTTGATGATCTCCTTGTGCATCTGCAGCCACGGCTATGCACGGTGGCAGGACATCCAGAATGATGCCCAGTTCGCCATTATCAACGAACCATTTAAAACGGAAGCCAATAAAGGGAACTTTTTGGAGATGAAAAATAAGTTTCTGGCCCGGAGATTCAAGGTGAGAATGATGGAAGAAAGGAATATTGTTGAAAGTCAGAAGTCAAATCAGGTCTTGTTGGAATCTGGGAAGGTTAATACCTCCACAGTGGAGATGAGGGTTGAGACCAAGATGGTAGCTTTGCTTTGTTTTTGGTACTATGATCTGGGTTGGGTTTAATGCTAGGCTTGTTGCTGTTGTGGTATGGTGCTGGTACTGGAAACCAGCAGTGAGGAGGGCAGTATAGTATTCCATGACTGCATGTGATTCCCTCTGTCCATTTTACTGCTGCTGGTAGCTCTCTGCATTCACCCTTCTGCATTCATGCCCTCAGCTCCTGGAGCAGGCGCTGGTGATCGAGGAGCAGCTGAGGCGGGCGGCCTACCTGAATCTGTCGCAGGAGCCGGCACACCCCGCCATGGCCCTCCATGCCCGCTTCGCCGAGGCCGAGTGCCTGGCTGAGAGCCACCAGCACCTCTCCAAGGAGTCGCTGGCGGGGAACAAGCCGGCCAACGCTGTCCTGCACAAGGGTAAGGGCCGCGGCGGCCCCGCGCGGGGGAGGGCCCACAACGCTGCGTAAGTCTTCACCCCGCACTCCTCAAAAATCTTCCCACCCCTGTGACCCCTTTACCCATTGAACCTTCCCCCTCTGACCTCTAACCCTACCTCTAGCATCTGGCATTCATTTGGTTGTTAGCCTCTAGGACTTGGGCCACCAATCCTCATCTACTCCAATCAGCTTCACATTTACATTTTGAGGGGTCTGTCCCCAAATTTTTGAGACTGCCATGGACCTTCCATTGGGAGAATGTTACACTCAATCATATGCCTGCCATATTGCTAATAGTACTCTTTGGTATCTGACCTGTAGTTAGCCCACAAAAGTTTCTTTACCCCCAATCCACAAATTACATGCCCTCACATTTTCTGTCACCTCATGTGGCAGTAACTACCTCCATCATGTGCTCTAAATCTATTCAATGAAATTTCCCTTTGACCTTCAACTCTTCCTCCCACGCCTTCTTTCCCTGTTGTTAATAGATCAAACCATAAAGTCCTCTAACAAACTAATCTAATCCTACCTAATGTAGCGACTGATGCTTAGACACTTTGATCCCTGTTGTAAATCCTTGTATTTATAATGCCAACCTCCTAACCCCCATCTTTGGATATTAAAATCTTAATTCTTTAGATCTTTGACACCACTTACTACCTCCCATACCTCCTGGATATTTCCTCCCCTTTATCCCCAACCCCCAAACCTCAATCTTCCAGTATGGGATGTTCTGACGACTCCCTGCCCCCATGTTTTCCAATGTCCTCCCCATTTTCCTTTCTCCACATTCCTTTTACTTTCTGTCTTCTGTGGTATTCTGGCCTCTTTGCTTCTATTCCTGATACTTCATTCACCCTTTTCCTGAATTGCTCTTTTTTCTGTCCTTTTCTGTCGTTTTTTTGGTCTCTGGCTCTTTGACACCTGTTCTCTCTCCTCTTCTGACTATATCTGATTCCGCATCTCTTTTCCTGGCTCCATCTCTCCCTTTCCATCTTTCTCTCGCCCTTCTTTCTCTGTGGCCTGGGCCCCAGTTCTGAACCAGCTGGAGGAGTTGCTGAGCGACATGAAGGCAGACGTGACCCGCCTGCCAGCCACGCTGTCCCGAATACCCCCCATCGCAGCCCGCCTTCAGATGTCCGAGCGCAGCATTCTCAGCCGGCTGGCCAGCAAGGGCACGGAGCCTCACCCCACACCGGTAACCCTCTTTCCCCCTAACTCATTTTCCCTGTTGGAACTCCTACATACATACAAACACGTTCGTCAGAATCCTATACAATATGGAAAACAACTTGCTCAAACACATCACGCTTGAGTCTCTCCCTTGCCTGTATGTTGCCTTCCCTCGGTAGTTCTGAAGTTCACCCCAAATCTCCCATGCCTTTATAACTCTCAGAGGTTAGAGATCCTCTGATTTCTACTTGCTTTTCTATTTCAGGCCTTCCCCCCAGGTCCCTACGCCACACCTCCGGGGTACGGGGCAGTCTTCAGTGCCGCGTCCGTAGGGGCTCTGGCCGCCGCAGGCGCCAACTACAGCCAGATGCCGGCCGGGTCCTTCATAACAGGTCAGCTGGTCCTCTCCTGCCCCTTAATCTTCTCATTCCTCCTTTTCCAAGCTTCATCCATGCTCAGTCCCCCTTTTACTGCTGTTCTGTTTTAGCCCTTCACCATTCTTTAGAAGTAGATTGTGTTTTGTGAGAAGGATTTGTCCTGGGCTTTGTTCCTTCCATCCCACCATCCCCCTTTTTCCTTTTCTTTTAAGTATTTGGGCCACATCTGGGAAGTGCATGGTGGCTTTTCTGGTTAAATATTTGGATCATTTCTGGTTGCCTTCAGAGTATGTAGTGCCAGGTTCATTGAATCTGGGACTTTTACATACAAAGTATGTGACCTAGCTCTCTGATTCCTCCAATCCATTTAATTCCATTTCCATTCCTGTCATCAGAAATCTCATTGAAGGGGCCCGAGCGATAGCACAGTGGGTAGGGCGTTTGCCTTCCATGTGGCCAACCCAGGTTCAATTCCTGGCATCCCATATGATCCCTCAAGCCTGCCAGGAGTAATTTTTGAGCGCAGAACCAGGAGTAACCCCTCTGTGATGCCAGGTGTGACCCAAAACAAATAAAAACAAAAAGAGAGAAATCTCATTCAGAGGGGTTGGAGAGAGCACAGCTATAGGAAGTTTGCCTACCGGGGACGGACCCTGGTTCGATTCCCAGCATCCATATGGTCCCCAAATCTACCAGGGATGATTTCTGAGCTCAGAGCCAGGAATAACCCCTGAGCACCACTGGGTTGACCCCAAAATAAAGACAAACAAACAAAAAGTCTCATTCAAAGCTTCATTGATTTGGCTAGTACTGCTTATTCAATTCTCCATTATCTGGCTTTTTTCAGGGAAATCAGAACGATAGGTATAGTGGAAGTTGGAATATGTGACACTCGGGTGGGTGGTGGGTCTCAGGGAGAGGGCTTATGTTTCTGTCTTCTCTCACATACTCTGGAAAATTGGAAGCAGATTGAGGTGACAATAAGAGTGTTCTATTGTCAGGAAGCAATCTTTGGGACTGAAGTAGGATTGATCGATCCTTCCTCCCTTCCTAAACAGCCGCCACCAACGGCCCTCCAGTGCTGGTGAAGAAGGAGAAGGAAATGGTGGGGGCACTGGTGTCAGACGGGCTGGATCGGAAGGAACCCCGAACCGGGGAGGTGATCTGTATCGACGACTGACTGGATCCCAGGCCTGCCCATCAGCCAGGCCCCGGTCCCGAGGCCGACCCTCAGCTCAGGCGCTGATGCCTGCTGCCAATCCTCCACCTTCCCCGCCCCATGAGCCATCACTGGGTTAGGAGCCCTTTCCCCCTCTACAACTGTTCTAGTCAAGAAGGGCCTGTTGTGTCTGTCTACTCCCCTGCACCTTTTCTACCACACTTTGAAGACGGTGTGTGTGAGGAAAGGTCTGGATGGGGAAGCGGTTAGCAGGGCCTTCCAAGTCCTTTGTCCCCTGCTGCCAAACATACACAGCTTACTGATACATAGTTGTGGGAGGAAACAGGTGAAACCTTCCCAGTCTTTATTCCTGCAGTGTAAGTTTTATCTCCTGCCAAAGTGGGGTACTGGTCTTCAGAAACTTTGGTGGGGAAAAGAACTTTGAAAAGAGGAGGGGACCATAGAAAGGAATGACAATGAGTCCTGGGAGGGGGAGGCAGGGTAGAGGAGGGGTGGCTGCATGTTTCTTCCCCTTCCTCTCCCCCATGGAGGGTGGAGCAGCTACTAGGGAGGGAGTTTGCTGTTTAGCCTGAGAATAAAGGCGCCATTCACTGGCTGTTACCGTCTGCGTACTGGCATCTTGTGTTGAGAATCTTACCCTCCCTCCCAGGGGTACAAGGATAATCTCCATTCCCACCCCACCCTGAATCCTCTAAAGGATGTGGTTGAGTGACACTCCCTCGAGCCAAAGAGGAGCCTTCCTGATCTGTCCTAGGAACCTAGGGGACCTAGAGTGAGTGGGAGGGAATAACAGGCCAGTTGTGCACTCCCCAAGCTCTGGTGCTCAGGTTCTTGGCTTACTTCTGTCTTCCATTCTGAAGCCAGGATAAGGACTGAATTTGGGTGGTTCAGGCAGGGAGCCTCGTTGGAGGGGGACTACATTGTCTTTGGGACCAGAGTAGAATAGTGGAGGGCAGACTGAAGAAACCAGGAGAGTGGCAGTTTGCATGGCGAACCCCCCACTTCCTCTTCGCTGCCCCTTCACTTTCTTGCTGCCCCTCCCAGTCTCTACACCCATTCCTGGTCTGTCCCAACCCCCTCTTCTGTATCAGGTTTATTGGTTGTACATATAAATTATACTTTCCTTTCTGTGTGTTCTGTTGTTTTTGAGTAGGGGAGTTCTTTATTTGGGAGGGGGGATAAGAAAGGGTGTTGCTGTCATTTCATAGTATCCATCTTTTTCTCTCTTTAAATCTCGTGACTTTTCCTTTTTCTTATTTTTATTTCTTGTGCCAACTACTAATCCTCCAAGGCTTTGCCCAACCAGTGTCAAGAGGTCAGTGTAGAGAAGGTGGGTAAGCAACGGGAGTCCTAGCATGACCCATGATTGAAATCAGAGACACAGCCAGGCTTACTGAAAAGAAGTGAAGTGGGAGGGATAATTGGTGGTGAGATTCAGAACTGCTTTCTTTTTATCCTTTTGGTCATCCTTTCAACCTGCAAATTGTCCAATCCTCTGAAGAGTCAGTAGAGGTCACTATTGCCTCAGAGGTTTGGTTCCATGAATGCAGGCTGCAGGCTTTTTTTTTTTACTCAAGGTAGCAGGCTAGGGGCCTGCACAAGCTGCCAGAGTTTTGAAATGTCAGGCACCTCTTGAGATTTACTGCTCACAAGCGGAGCATTATTGAGGAAAGTCACCAAATATTAGACACATATTAAAAAAATACATTAAAAAAATTTATTGAATAAATACTGTACACTAACAATGGCCCAGGAAATAGCAGCCATTCATCATAGTTCCCATACACTTTAATGAGGAATATGTACAATACAGTAATAAAAAGCAATGAAAATTACAATAGAGCCCTGGTGAGGAAAGGGGCTGCACTACATAGAATACTGAGGAGGAAGGATCCTCAAAAGAGGGAACATTTAAGGGGTTGAAGAGATAATGACAGCGAGTATGATGCTTGCCTTGCAGGCGACTGGCCCTATTTCAATCCTCAACATCCCATATGGTCCCCTGAGCAACACTAGGAATAATTGAGTGCAGAATCAGGAGTGACCCCTGAGCATTGCCAGGTGTGGCTCCAAAACAAACAAAAAGGACATTTAACCCACACAGGAATATGCCAAAATACTGATCACAAAGTTTGAAGTCTAAAAGAATATTAACTTTTTTTTTTAACTCAGGAAAATACACAGTACTTGAGAAATACATACAAAGACTTCCGATTTCTTCAGCAATTCAATGTTACTTTAAACTCTTCAAAATAAAGTTCAGTTTTTTATTCCAGTATTTCTCACTGGGGGTTCCCAAGATAAAAATTCCACAAATGGGCAGCTACGGCATGAATAAGGGGTCAGTAGGACAGGGGATCCACAGGAAGGAAACAAGATTAAAGGTGGGTAAGGGCTGAGAAACACTTATTTATATTGACTTTTTGGGGATTGGGACAGTGAAAGTTTGGGGGATCCACACCCAACAGTGCTAAGGACATATTCCTAGCTCTATACTCAGTGATTAGTCTAATCAAGGCTTGGGGAACCATGTGGCACTGGGGATTCAACCTGAGTTGACTGTACAAGGCAAGCACCTTACTTGCTGTCCGAACTCTCCTGTCTGTAAATGACCTTTTGGCAGATGGAATACACTCAGCTGTGCTTGAAACCATGAAGTACTTGGGATCAACCCCACATAAAAGTATGTGTTCCAGCCCTTTGAGGCATCTACCTAATCTTAACAACTGCATTTTAAATAGTCCACTAAGAGATGATAATGTCCTAGTGCCTAGGACCTGAACCAATGCCTCTTAATTTTTTTCTTTTGGATTTTTGGGCCATATCCAATGGTGCTCAGGGAATTCTGATTGAGAGACTCTGAAGTCCATTTCTTAAATTCTATACTTAGACAAGTTCCCAATAATACTCATGTTGCTGGTCTCTGATTATAACTATATCAATGTAAGATAGAGGATTGAACAATAGAAACTCATAAAATACTAGATACCTGATTATGAAGCACAAGTTAAAAGTATGATTCTTTTTTATGAAAATAAAAGTATGTTTCCATAAAATAAAGAAAACCAAGATAGCAAAAATTTTGAACCTTTGGTTATTGGGATAGCACAGGGGTTAAAGGATTTGCATTGCACATAGTTGGCCCTATATAGTTCCCTGAGCAAACTAGTTGTGGTCAAAAAATTAAAAAAATAAATAAATAAAAGCTTAAGAGTTTAAGGGGGCCCCAGCAACAGTACAGTGGGTAGAGCTCTTGCCTTGCATGTAGACAACCAGGGTTCTATGCCTGGCAGCTCACGTGGTCCCTGGAGACTGCCAGCACAGACTTACTCAGCACAGCCTGGAGTAAGCCCTGAACATTGCTGTATATCTCAACCCTCCCCTTCCTTAAATATTACCAAAAAAAGAAAAGAAGAAAAAAATATTTTTAGACTTACAATTTTTGATGCCTTTATCTTATTACTGAGAATGCTTCATGAATGCCCTTTGGGCCTTCTGTTATATTCCCTAACAAGTTGAAAGGGTGATTCTGAAATGAAGCAAAGCACTTAACCTCATAGAGATGCAATAATTTCAGGAACATAGCTTGGCGATTACTGTAGGGACTCTCCCCACCCGGATTAGGAGAGAAGGTAGAGGAGACATCCCTGCAAGAACAGGCATCATAATAAAACTTTTTTCGGCTCTTTCACATGTTGGGGGGGGGGGGCAGAAGATGAACTTAAACATGGAAGCTATCTTTCCATCTTACAAAAAAAAAGGTACCAACACAGAATTGCTAAAATGGGACCTGTTGATCACACACAGAAAGCTGCCCTGGACAAAAAGCCAAAGTTACAACTAAGAAGCAGTCTGCCACCTTCCCCAGGAACAAAGAGTGGCCCATCGGCCTGGGTATCCGGGGATATGGTAGTAAGGGGTAATAAGTGAGTATATAAGTCAGGAACACACAGCCCATCAATGAGATGAAGTCATCTCAAAAAAGTTTAGAGAACCTAAACTTTTTTGTTTGTTTGTTTTTGAGTCACACCCGGCAGCGCTCAGGGGTTCCTCCTGACTCTACGCTCAGAACTCACTCCTGGCAGGCTTGGGGGACCATATGGAATTCTGCGATTCGAACCACCATCCTTCTGCATGCAAGGCAAACAAACACCCTAATACCTCCATGCTATCTCTCTGGTCTGGAGAACCTAAACATTTTTAGCATCAGTACCCCTCCAGGCAGGCATCCCTCCTGCCCTAGGCTCAACTGCCCCATTAGTGCCAACCTGGGGTACAAAAGGGGGGAGATCTCTGCACTTGATCTCAGCCCCAAGACCAAGTAGCCATTGAGAGTTGGTAGGGGGCATCATCCGTCCATCTCTCATCCGTCCATCTGAACAAAGCAGCTCCTAAAAACCTGCCTTGGGCCTTGACTTCCTTCCAGCTGGCTCCTCCATTGGGTCTGTCAGGTTCTGTCACAGCGTGCAGCGCGTCATGTGTTGGGCCAAGTCCTTCATCTCGGGACAGTAGAGCACTAAAGGAGGGAAGAGAGAACAAAAATGAAGGAATAGTTGAGTGGATGCAACCTCTCGCACCAGGCCTTCAGGCACACACACACACACACACACACACACACCACACACACACACACACACACACCACACACACACACCACACACACACACACACCACACACACACACACCACCCACACACACACACACCCCACACACACACACACCACACACACACACACCACACAC
>PVKC010044677.1:0-11542 GCA_004027635.1 Crocidura indochinensis | reverse complement strand
ACCGCGGTTTGTCCTAGGTTAGCGCAGGCACCTTACCTCCAGCGCCACCGCCCGGCCCCCCTTTGTACCAGTTTGATGTTTCTCTTCGTCTGTCTTGTTTTTAAGTTTGTCTTTCAGTTTGTCTTTTAAGGCTGGTATAGAGTCTGTAAAGTTTTGAGCTGTTGTTTATAGATGAATCTATGTATGTTTTCCTCAAACCTGAATTTGAGTCTGGCCGTGTGAAGTATTCTAGGAGAAGCATTCACTTCATTGAGTTTGGTCACTATACTCCACCATTGACTTTGGATCTTGGGGTTTCTGTGACAGGCCTGCTGTAAATCTTAAGGATGCTCCATTGAATATGATTTCCCTTTTTTTTGGGGGGGTCACACCCAGCGACGCTCAGGGGTTACTCCTGGCTATGCGCTCAGAAGTCGCCCCTGGCCTGGGGGACCATATGGGGCACGAGGGATCGAACCGCGGTCCGTCCAAGGCTAGTGCGGTAAGGCAGGCACCTTACCTTCAGCGCCACCACCCGGCCCCGATTTCCCTTTTTTATATTGCTGCTTTCAGTATTCTATTCCTATCTGTGGGATTCGGGACTGTGAATAGGATGTATTTTGAGGTGCTTTTCTTTGAATCTCTTTTAGATGGTATGTTTCAGGCATGCAAGATTTGGTTGCATATATCTTTAACTCTGGGAGTTTATCTGCAATGATATCCTTGACTGTTGATTCTTCATGAAGATGGAGTCTCTGGGATTCCAATGATTCTTATATTGTTTCTGTTACATTTATCAAAACTACTATTTTCATCTGTTCACATTCTTTGAGGAATTTTTCATTGTCTGATGATTTGTTTTAAGGCTCTTTTCCAATCTCTTCTGTTGTATGTAGTTGTTATGCATCTCATCTTTTAGCTCACTGATTCTGTTTTCAGAAGCTGTTTCTCTGTTGAAGAGGCTTTCCAGTAAATTTTTCATGGCATTTACCAAGTTTTTCCATCCTGTAATTTCAGTTTGGATTTTTCTCATTTATACTTTCATATCCTCTTGATTCTGATTTGTGGTTTGTTCAGTTCATTCCATGTTTTATTTTTTGAGTTCTATAAACATTCTCCATATTTGTTCTCTAAAGTTCTTATCTGAGAGGCAAAATAGGTTGGTTGCTACTTTTCAGGTCATCAGAGCTGCCATTTTAGTCTCTAAACATGTTGGAGTTGTTTTCCCAATGTCAAGCTTATAGTGTGGCATTTTCTATATGTTGTGCTGGGATTCATTAACTAGGAGAAGTACATGGCTGTGGAGCGCCTCTGGCTCCATCCTTTGGTATAGAGTCTGTTCACCTGAGTTGATGATCCAGGCCTGGCTAGAGGGAAAGGGGGCTCTGCAATTTGAAGCTATGGTCATTAGGGTTCCAGTGCTGTTGGTGGGTTTGGTTTGTTGTCCACTCACCAGCATTCATGTGTGAGCCACTCACAGGGAGTGGACAATTTTCAGGTGGATTCTGTTCACCTGCATTGACTGTGTCATGCTCTGCTGAAAGGGGCCATTATATTGTTTTAAAATATTTTAATTTCTTTTTATATGCATAGGATAAAATCATCTAACAATCAGAGTTATTTATTTATTTATTTTGGTTTTTGAGTCACACCCGACAGCGCTCAGGGGTTACTCCTGGCTCTACACTCAGAAATCACACCTGATCGGCTTAGGGGACCATATGGGATGCCAGAATTTGAACCACTGACCTTCTGCATGCAAGGCAGATGCCTTATCTCCATGCTATCTCTCCGGTCCCAGCAATCAGTTATTACAAGCTCAACAACAACAAAAAAAAATAGCACCATTAAAAACTGAAGATATGAATAAACATTTTAAAGGAGAAGATACACTGATGTTTAATAAATGTATGAAAAAGAGCTGATTATCATGATACCAGTGAAACACAAATGATCACACAACAATGAAAATGGAAAGAGTGAAAAATAGTAAAAAACAACAAATGTTGGTAGGATGTATTAAAAGAGAAATTTTCATTCACTGCTGGTGGGAATATCACTTGCTCTAGCCAATGTGGAAAATATTTAAGAGTTTTCAAATAAGAACAAAGATTTTATTTGATCCAGTAATTCTACTTCTAGGTATATACTCCAAACACATACATATCCACAGACTCATGTACATACAATTTGATAAGATATACACATCTATGTTCATTGCAGTTCTTAGCATAATATAGAATAGCCCTAATATGGAAGCAAGCTATATTCCCTATAACAGATTAATGGATATGTGTCTTATATGGAATATTATGCAGAAATTAGAAAAATAGTCATGCAGTTCATGGCTATTTGGATGTAATTAAAAATTAATGGGTCAGAAGGACAAAAATGGTCTGATCTCACTCATCTGTGGTATATATAAAAACAAATCAAGGGTATGGACCATATTAATTAATAATACTCTTCATATATTCAAATACAGATCTGAGAGTACTAACTATGTGGGAGGGAGTCAAGGGAATATATGGGTTGACTAGAAGTAACATGAACATAAGTGGGTGGTCATAAGCACATGAGTGGTACTAAGGGAAGTAACAGCATGAACTAATTTTCAATAAATAAATTAGAAGAGGTGGAAGGAAGGAATAGTGGATTGGACTGGGAGTGGGTAACAGGAAATCATGAAAATGGTAACCTAGTGGGGTCAGAGAGGTAGTACAACTAATAGGTCATTTGCCTTTCATGTGGCTAATCCCAGTCCTTTTCCCAACATCTCATATGGTCCACTTAGCATGTCCAAAAGTAATTTTGGAGTGAAGAGCCAGGAGTAACCCTTGAGCATCATATGGTATGGCCATGAAACAAATAAATAAAATAAATAAATAATAATAAAATAAATAAAATAAGTACAAGCTCTAAAATATCTAATAACAATAACACACTTGCCTTATAGGAGGCTGACATAGTTTCAACTCTAGAACTACTTATGGTCCCCTGATCCCTGCCATATGATCTCTGAACACAGATCAAGAAGTAAGTCTGAATAGATATAAAGCCATAATATAAAATATACATAAATATTAATTTTATGTACTTTAGCAATCTATTTGTTTGTCTATAATCTTGTTACACTTCTCACAAAGATTATTGTATTTAATCATCTGTAACAATGCAATGATGAAAGCATTCATGCCCCAAGTCATGTTTTGAGAGCCAGAGATGTGTAAGTGCCCGAGGACACTTAGCTAGGAGATGAATGAAAATAGCTCACCTCCAATATTTATGGCACTTAAATATATATTATATATATTTTATTCCCCATTCCACCAAAAATGTTGTCATAGACTGAAATGTAACTGGAATCAATAAGTGCTTATATCTTCTCATAAAGATACTTAAGCATCAACAGTGTACTGTGGATAAAAAAAATCTTGATATGCAGGGAACTTTTAATGGATTGGTTGGTTGTAGAGGGAAGATAGATATGCAATGGTTCATAGGTGATTTTAGAAGAAAAGCATGTCTTGTAAAATATTATTCAAGGGAAAATTAAATAAAAAAAATTGAAGTTACTATTTTGCAGGAATTCCCAATGCCATAAAAGTAAACAACCCAACAACTGCTAAATGGTCTCATTAAAACTTACCAAAGACAAATAGTTCTTGTGCAGCAAGTCCATAATTAAGGAAAAGTTATTTATCTGTGTATGAATTAAGGTAGAGAATAAGACTGTCAGACATTTCAGCTCAAGAGAAGTAACTGACTATTGTCTTTTGCTGCACTTTCTTTTGGAAAAGGAATATGCTTTATGTAATATACAGTCAAAAACTCAATTTCATTTTCATAGGTATAAACAAAGCCTCATGCCTCACCTAGAAGACCCATTGAGGTATGACTTCAGACCTCACATTTGGTTTGCTTGATTTATGTGTTTTCTGGACAAATTCCTATTGTGTAGAAGTCTTCTGAAAACTTCTAAAAGATCATTAAGATTGAAATGTTTCTCAGTTCATTTTTAAATTGCTCATCATTTGCAGAAAGCCAGTGACAAGCGAGCACAAGCGATTTTAGTCCTTTTCCAAACTGAAGCCCTACTTTCTATGAGTTATATAAATGCTTTTAGCTCAATTTTGCATACATTCTAAGAGAACTTCTTGGCACGGTCTATAAAGTGTGTTTTCATATTCTTTGGATTTCCTCTTTGTAGCACAGCCTCATGGAAAAACATTACATTCCAAGTGCGACTGGGAAGCTTCATTCACCACAGTGGTTGCCAATAACATGTGGGGGAGTTTATTGTTGTCCCTCCAGCAAGCTCATCAAATCCTACAGAATCTGTTCACTGCCATTTCAGTTGATCTATTTCTATGAGATGTGAGTTGATGCTCTTAACCTAATACAAAAAGGCGGATTTAAGAGTCTAAACTATAGTAGAAGGAATATGAGTTTAAACCCAGTATGGGAGTCTAATAAGGAAACTAATGGCACACTCAAAGGGGAGTCATGAAATATAATTCTGTAAAGAAAGTATTTATAAGACACAGGCATGTTTCGGGGCACCAAGAAGGCATAGTGAGTGGGGAGACACACAGGAACTGCCAACATGGAAAAACTCTGATTACACCCTGAAGAAACAAGAAGCAGGAACTGGAGGCAGGATTTCAAATGAGGGTAGCCAAGGAGGAGTGATAGCTGAACAGGACCATTCCTAAGTGCCATAAAACTGGGTGGAAGTAGCCTCACTTCCTTTCCCCCTTTGATTGCATTTTGGTATTGCCCTCTAGATATGCCCAATAAAAAGCCAGAAATCAAGGGAGACTGGGAATATTCCATTTTCTGGGAGCTCATGATAGACAGAGATGAAACAGAGAATTGCTCCAGTAAATTTCAACCTTACTGTAACCTGAACACTGACACAGATTGGCATTTGAAGACAACTTATGTGTACAACATTGTGGGTGTGTGTGTGCGTGTATGTATGTATTTGTGAAGTTTTCTTTGGCAGCACCAGAGGCCACCAAGTTTGTACCTGGTGGTGTTGAATCTAAACATGGGTCCTTTACTACAACCTTTGAATCATCTCTCAGATTACAACTTTCAGATTTTGTTCTCAGAAATTTAGTAAGATGATTGAATGGATATAGGGTTCAAATTTTACTAACAAATAACCAGCTCTTGGGGCTTTTCCTGGGGAAAACCTATTGATCACTTTGAGTGTGTGTGTGTGTGTGTGTGTGTGTGTGTGTGTGTGTGTGTGTGTGTGTGTGTGTTTGGATCAACATTTCCTGACTTTGTTTCCTTCTCTAGTGAACCAGAGATAGTCAGAACTGCCTTCCTATTTGAATTGTGATTGTTAATTATGTCCAAGAAAAAGAGTCTGACAAAATGCTTGATGCATAGAATGTGTTTAATGTTGTTAATTTCTTCTACTTGGCCTTCCATAAATTTTTACCCTTATATGGTGAAATTCCTGCCATGTGAAGGTAGAAGAACCTGTCTGACCCTTTTTATTTTTGCAAGGGTTCTAGTAAGTTAAGTGCTATTGACTCACAACTAGAGTAATATGTGGGACTGTCATTCCTGGAAACCTGATTATTGGGGTTCTTTTGTTATATGAGAATTAACTATTTTTGCTAATTTTCATCAAGTTGATGAAAGTCTGAGGGACCTTTTAGAAAAATTCTAATTTTGCTTCTCCTCAGGGACACTGTATTCTTAGAGAATATATTCCTTGTATTGCTGTGTGAATCCTACCATTTCCTAACCAAGTCTTATTTCCCATTCACAGACTGAAATTCAGAAAGGTTGGCATTTTGGTAGGTATGCATCTACTATGGATAAGTCATTGCCTACTTTTGCAAGAATTTGGTTTGATAGTTCCTTTTATAAAACCATCTCTTTCCTACTTGAAGTCCCATGGAAGTTTTGTGTTGTTTTAAAGCAGTTTGAACTACTAAAATATTTGGTTCTTTGTAAATTTCAAAGAGTCTTGGAAAGGATATGAGTGATTGAAAAATTAAAAGCTGGAGCCTACGAGATAGTACAGCAGGTAGGGCACTTGCTATATATGCAGCGAGCCTGGGTTCAATTTCCAGCATCCTATATTGTCATCTAAACTTACCCACCAAAAATAAAAAGCCCTGACTGAGCATCATCAGATGTGGTCCCAAAGCAAACAAATAAGCAAAAATCACAGTAGTCATATATTTAAGTATTCATGTTTAAAGTAGTATTTAAATACTGTAACACCTAAATTTCATAACCATCTTATGGTGTCTTTTTGAAGATTAGAAAAGTTGGACTCAAATGGCATGTCCAGCTGGCAAAAGGTAGAGGTGGCCTAACATCATGGGATAATCAAGCACATAGCTATGTTTATCTTTAATATGCTATAGGAGTCATATGTAATATTTTACCCCAGTAATGACTATTCAAAATAAAACTTACCTGAGCATGAGTTTTCTCATAATGGATATCTTTCTCTCTTATTTTTTTAACTATGCTTGCCATAAGGCAGGTTCCTGATTAATGTTTGATGAGTGAAAATAATTGACTGAATAAACTATAGATACAAAAATATTTGTGTCTTCCTGTGCCATTTTTCTACTGCATATTTATATTTAATTTGACAGTGTTTGCAAATTGCATAATATTTCCCTTCAGCCTCACTTGTAGTGTGGAAATGTTTCCATATGCTAGATGTTTCCCCCGATTTGATTGAGGGAGAAAAAAAAATTAAATAGTGGCTAAGCATCCATATAAATACAAGTTATAGTATGTAATGTTCATAAATAGTGTGTTTTGGAAGGATATTTACAAGAACATTGAAGTAGACATTCGCTTCGGATTGAAATGGTTTAGAAAAATGTTCTTGTGAAGCTAAATATAGTTTTATATTAATTCACTGGATTGCAGGAAGTACAAAATAGGGTGGAAGTATATACACCCTAAAGCTCCTGCATATATTCAGGTCCCATCTCCACTAATAACTCTGGCTATTTATGCAATTTTAAATAAAATTTATTTGCAAAAAATAAGGATACAAATATTATCTCTCTTATAAGAGAGTTGAGAACTAAATAAATTAACTTAGGAGTTCTTAAGTATATCCTAAAAAGCAACCATAGTTGATAAATATATTTATGACCCGGCCCTTGTTCATAAAAGTTACATCTCTTTCACCTTCTTTACCCAACAGTCCGGCTATCTTTCATGAGCTCATTGGGTCTCTCTTGCTTTTTTTTTGTGTCTTTATTTTATTGACCAGCTTCCCCTTCATATGGTCATTAGAGTAAATTCTTAAAGACTCACATGAAAGCAGTCCTTTTATCTTCTTAAATTTATGCCATCATTTTCTATCAATTTTAGGACTAAGTACAATTCAACTTTGCATGACACTAAAGATTTCTTATACACTCAAGTCTTTTCTGGTCCTCTGGTCTCATCTTCTGACTCACCCACATGCATGCTTTCACCTATAAGTACAAAAAATATGAAAAGTGGAAAAAGACATACTGACTTGATGAGTAACTAGTTCTTGAGTGAGAAGAATAAACAGCTCATTTTACTGATGGATTCATGGAAGACTTTAAGGAAGAGATACTTAAATTGTGTGTTAAAGAATTACTTGATATTAATTAAACAAGATAGGGAGAAGGCATGATTGAGTAGATACCTAAAACTTTGAGGGAAGGATTTGTGCCCTGGGACAGATAGACAGCGTGTTATTTATGGAACAAAAACTGGTGTAATGTTGATAGCAATGAACTAGATGGTACTTAAATTTGGGAGGGGTGCCTAAAAGAGCTGTTCAGTCTCGTCTAAGAGCCTGAAAACAATAGGGATATTGTTAATGGAGATGAGGAATATAGAGAAGAAAGAATGTGTACATATGCATGTGTGTGTGTTAAATGGAAAGTAAATTTCTGATATGTACATATAGGTACAAAACTTACCCAGAAAGCTTTATGAATAGGCTACTTATTTTACAAATACTACCCTTCGTCCGTTTCTTGATAAATTTCCCCATTTTAGAAAATGCCTTGTATATCCATGTGTGTTCATGGCTTGGCTTGCCTCTCTTTTGAGAGATAATGAGTCTATGGTATAGGCAGATAGGCTGACAGGGTAAGTGTGGTGGTTGTGGGTTGTGAGTATAGATCCCTGACAAATTGTATTCTTCAGAGTCCTCATTGATTTATTTGTTTGTTTTGAAGTCACACTCAATGATGCTCAAAAGTTATTTCTGGTTCTGTGCTCAGGGGTCTCTGTTGGGCTTGGGAAATCATATGGGATGCTGAAAATCAAACCTAGGTTAGTCACATGCAGAGCAAGCTCCCTACCCACTGTGCTATCATTCCTACTCCCATGGTTTCTTTAGCAAATTCTATTTTTTTACTTCAAAGTATATCCAGTATGTTTACATTTTTGCCATCTTCATTTTTGCCGCTCATCAAAGCTGCCTTCATCTTTTATAGAAGTATTGAAATAGCCTCCTAAAATGCCTCCATAATGTTTGCTTTACTCTTCTTTAGCCGCTTTTCAACAAAAGTCAGAGTGGTTCTCTTAAAAAGGCATTAAATTATGTCTCATCCCAAAGCCTCTAAGTTCTACTCCCATTGCTTAGCGTAGAATAAAAAAATATTTATAATGGTGAGTGGCATGTTAGGGCTACCTGACATCTCTCCACCATTTGGGATTATTTACTGTTCTTCAGACATGTCTGGCATACTTCTGCCTATGAGATTTTTCCAGCTACTGTGCCTCTACTTGTAAGGACTTTTCATCAGATATCCACTTAATAATGCCTCTTATTTCCTTAAAGTCTTTACTTTCATGTCACCAATTCTCTGTGGCTTCCTCTGGAAACCTTATCTCAGCTGCTAAATTAACTCTGATTTCTAATCTTCCAATTCCACCTGATTTAGCTATAGTTTTTTTTCACTAGTATGTTTACCACCACTCACTATATTTTCCTTTCAGATTTTGTCTTTATCTTCCTTCTTACTGTTCTGTTTCTACAATATGCATCCTTTGATAACCTTGATTCCTGTCTTCCCCTTTGTATTCCTTGGACTATAACTAGTACCTGACTATTTCACCATATATATGTATTAAGGACAGAATGAATCCAGGTGGGGACTAAACAGTATGTTGTTATAAAAATCCAGTATTAGAAGAAATATGTGGTTTAAATATAAATTTGGGGATCCTTAGTAATGTGGTGACAGTATGTAGGATTAGTTAAGAAAGAAAGAGAGAAACATACTCAGCAATATTTTTTTAAATAGTACTAATATAAAACTTGGGGGAACTAATGAAGCCTATGAAGATGAAGTGTCAGATTTGAAAGCAATATTTTTGGGATTATAAACCTGAATTAAAGTTTTTGCTTCTCTGTTATTCTGACTCAGTGACCCTAAGGGAAAATGACTGAATCATTCTTGGGTCTCATGTTCTCAAGGGCAATAGAAACAAAACCTCCAAGTGTCATTAAGAGGATTAACATTTAAAATGCACATAAATCAATGAACAGATTATAAAATAATATGTTTTTGTTGATTCTAGAACTGATATTATTACCCTAATACAAAGAATTCTGAAAAATGAAAGAAGTGTGAGAACATAATGAAGATAAGCAAGAAATGGTCTTCAAATTTTCCTATACATGGATGTACATGGAATCTATTATACTGAGTGAAATAAGTCAGAGAGAGAGAGAGAGAAAGACGTAGAATGGTCTCACTCATCTATGGGTTTTAAGAAAAATGAAAGACATTTCTCAACAATTTTCAGAGGCAAAAGAGAAAAGAGTTGGACGTTACAGCTGACCTCATGAACCTCATCACAAACTGTGATGAGTTTAGCTAGAGAAAAAACTATCCTAACAATGAGATTATATGAGGAAATAGAAAGCCTGTCTAGAGTACAAGTGGGGCGGATAGGGGAGGAGGAATATTTGGGACATTGGTGGTGGGAATGTTGTACTGGTGATGGGGTGGGGGGGTCATATTATATGACTGAAACCCAACTGCAATCATGTTTGTAACCAAGGAGTTTAAATAAAAAATATTAAAAATAAAGAAATGGTCTTTAAGGAAGAGAATTAAACTATAAATAGCGCCATGCAGTCAAAGCAAAATATGCTAAGGAACACTTTATATTCTTTTGTATTTATTTACAAATATATATTTATATATCATACATAGGAATATTTTATAATACTATGCTGTTTAGTTCAGGAAATTGTTCAGGAAACAGTTTCACTTAAAACAAAAAGTCACACAGCCCCATATTTTAAAATGAGCTAATGTTTGTGGAAAACAATAATTGTCCTAGAAAAAAAATCAAGTAAAAACAAAACACTGAGGTTTAGTCAATTGTGTCCAGCTGACTGATGTAGGAACATAGTGACCCAAAAGTTTACTTCTATCCAGTCTTTGGGAGAGTTACTTACTTACTAGTCACAACGAGTTTGCTAGTTTTATAAGATTAAGCTATTGTGTAACACCATTCAGCTGGCTCTGTGGGTGTTTATTTACAGATGGCTGCCATCTTGATTTATTGTCTGTCAAATTATAATTATTAAGGAAGGAGTTAATTGTCACTTCAACCACCTGGTAATTACCCATTGTACTTTCATGTGGTGACAAATCTGCTCCTCAGATCAAAATTGAAAATTTTGTAAGATTTTTACTTCATGTTCATTTCCACTTGTGTTTTGTTCAAAATAAATGATTAGTAGAAATTATCAATAGTCTCTAGAATAATTGTGGGCCTTCAAATAAAGAACTGCCAATTGTTAAAGATGCTTTGAGTAGTAGGGCTGGTATAACAAGAATCCAGTAATGTGAGTTATAATAATTAAAATTAAAATAATGAGGCATGGTCTTTCAAAAATTGGTCTAATAAAAAATTAACAATGCTCCCAGTTTATTCCATGATGCATCACTTAGAATGATGGTTTATAGCTCTCATTATTTGTTGACCCCATTGTTAACCAAAGACACTTTATTTTATGCCCTGTTGAGCTTCTTGGACAGAAATTCAGCTGTCTCAATGAAGTTGCATAGTCTCATAAGACTCCAGTTACATTGATTCATGGATATGAATTGTAGTCTCTGATTCCTTTTTAGGTTGATACCAGATAAAAATCAATGGAATTAGAAGCTATACCCATCATTCTATATTTCTTGGTAAGTTCTATGCTGCTTTTCTCTTCTTCCTATTTTTCCAAGAGGCACACTTGCAGATGCACATGCATAATTTGTTAAATTAGTCAACAGAGGATGAAAGAGAGTCAGACTGTTCTGAAGATGCTATTATGCTGTTTCGTTAGCTTTTTTCTTTTAGGAAACCAAACATTCTATCCAACTTTGAGGTTTTAAAATGGTATTTTGAAGTGAAGAAGCCCATATCCTTATCCAAGAGTACTCAATATTTTCATGCCAAGTCACCTTGTAATAAATAGCAGCCATATAGAATCTTTGGTGGCCTCAAGATCTGATCTTGGTGCTTACTCTTTAATGCAATTTAATCTGGGCTGATTTCTGCTACTGCA
>PVKC010044676.1:0-11557 GCA_004027635.1 Crocidura indochinensis | reverse complement strand
CTCTCTCTCTCTCTCTCTCTCTCCACGCCCCCCACCCCCCAGTTTTGGGAATCGCCTTGGGAATTTGGGGTCTGCCACGCTCTGGCCCTAAGAAACGGAATGCTCAGCCCGGGACCCTGGAGTTGCTTGCCTGCCCCTGGCCTAGGTATTAGGCCTCGGGGCCGCCGGTGTTCGCGACCCAGCGCTGACCCCGAACCCTGGCCCTGTCTGTCTCCCCTGGCCTGCAGCCCTGCCTGCCTGCGAGGTTCAGAAACCTGCGGCGGGCACTCGCGTCCCGACTGACCGACCGAGGGCAGGGTCCTTATATGTTATTTCTGACCCCGGGATAAAACGGGTAAGAACAGGCCCGTTTTTTTGCACCATCTTCATAAAGAAAGATCACCCTCCCCCCTTTCTCTACTCTCTACTCTGCACTCGGAGTGACCGCTGCGAGATGCAAAGAAACGGGTGGGGAACAAGCCCCGTGAAGTTGCTGCACCCAAGGACGTGAAGCGAAGACCTAACCAGATGGGCGCTTCGTGTGTGTGTGTGTGTGTGTGTGTGTGTGTGTGTGTGTGTGTGTGTGTGTGTCCATCCGTTCTTTTAGATACATAGATCTTTTTTTTTCTTTTGCCTAAGAAAAATCGGATCCACCCTCAAAAGCTTCTCGTTTGGTGGGGGTATCGATGAAAGCTAAAACTTGCCCTCAATTACTAGCTGCGATTTGCCAAAGATGGTGGGCCAAGTTGGGAAATGGACAGATGCAAAGGCTTCGCAAAACCCTAGTTTTGAAACGGACAGCTTCCTATTTCCGAATTATCCCCAAACACAAACAAGCTAAGGACAGAATAGGCGCTATGCCCAGTTCTTGATCGCCCGCGGGCCTTTTCCCCCACGTTGAGGATTTTATGTTTTGTAATTTGGGTGCTACATTCTCAGCACTTGATACCTGAACTAGGTATCTGAAGTTGGTATCAAGTTGATATCAGATGACTTGGTATCTGAGATTATATCTACAGAACAGTCTAATTTCTGAAGTGGTGAACATTAGCATAGTAACTATTTCAGAAGCTCTGCAGAAAAGGGAAGAAGTGCTGTGGCCTGACATTTGGTAATTGAAATTTGATGGGTAAACTAATTATGCCATTATTAACAGATAAATTCTTATTAATTTCACCTAATGTTGATCTTTGAAGTAAATACTGACGTCTTGGTCCTAGTGTGCTCTAGCTTTCCCTTTTCCTCTTCTGAGTAAGAGACACACCTAGGTCCTCTATTTTACAGGCTAGATTAAAGCCGTACAAATAGTAGTTATCATTATAAAAAAAAATACATTCGTATTGGCATGCAACCGCAAGGATTTTTCAGCTGCTGTACCTTGGAGTTTATCAAACTCAAAGAGAGCTGATTTTTTTCAAAGAGCAGCATAAACAAACCTTCTCATAACCGATTTTGGAATGAAGACAAGGAAAGTTACAGCCTAAGTAAGCTTGGAGACACTTCAAAAGGAATGTCAATTGTATCTTCATTTATATTGGTTACTCATATGAGTTACTAAATGCTGGAATATATCCGTTTGATGGATAGTCATTTAATGCTTAGCCACATAAAGCCTATTATATGGGACTAATCTTTAAACTAATTTAGGAAAAGAGGTTAAAAAAGGGATCATGTTAGCTTTTTAACTGGAATTGTCCTGAAGTGCTACAAAGATGTCTGTGGAGTGTGCTGTCCACCGAAACGAGGCACCCTGAAATTTTAAATGAAATCTGAGCCGGACAGAAATGAACATCAAGTATAATCTTTAGACACCCTCTCCAGACCGCCAGACAGGCAGACTCGTGGAAGGGGGGATACTGCCTGGATACAGCTGGCTAAACTAATATTTTCTACGGCAAGAAAAAAATAGATGCACATTTGCTATAAACTAGAAATAATGTATGCATGCATAATAAAATTTACAAAACAGGATTCTAAGTTGCCAGGGAAGAAACACACCAACAAAAGATCTTGTCCTCTTTTTAGTGTCCTCAAGCCTTGAGTACAGGGGTCTTAACCATGTCTGCTTAATATTATTTATAGGCACTGAAACTCACAATTCATGTTGTTTAACCCCAGAACCTTTCTACTTTAAAGTATTAAGGAGACATGGGCACTGTTTTGTATATGGTTAACCTAAACGAGTTAACTGTGCCTGTGTTTCATGTGGTTCTATTACTTTAGGAAGATGGGCTTAGACAGAATCCCCTAAGGCCTGTAACTTGTCTTTGTGGTTCCTATCATAAACACAAGTGGAGCCAGGACCACCAAGTGTTATCTCAGACACCGACATTTTGACATTTTACTGCAAGATTTATGGCTGTAATAAACAATCTCAGTACCTTTTCTGATCCTTCCACAGTCTCTCTTTGCAAGTCATGGCATCATTCATTCCATTGAATCAATCTTGAAGAATATATTTTTGGAGAAAAAAACCCAACCAACCAAAACACTCTTGCCCTGACATAAGATCCAAGACACCAAAGTAAAGCCGGGAAGAAACTAATTCAAGGAATAAATAGACCGAAGTTTACCAGTAACATCTCGCCCGAGAAAAGATGAGCTGCTCTGACACAGAGCAGAGAGGGAGAGTGCTAATCTTCTCACACCAACTGGCTCCAGTCCCAAGCAGGGTGAAAAGCAAGCGTTATCCTTTTCTTGGGAAACTGGTGAGCACATTTGCTCATTTCCACGAGGAAGAATAACATATATTCCCAACAAAAGCTTTCTTTAAATCCCATTAAGTGGGATAACTTTTCATCATGTCCTCGAATCCCAGATGGAGGAGAGCGAGAGAGAGAGAGAGAGAGAGAGAGAGAGAGAGCAAAGGGAGGGAGGGCTAGCAGTTTGCAGCCTAGTTTGAATCTGATTTGAATCCTTTTGAATATATTTGGAACAGCTTTCCCTCTTGAATGCAACCCTGTCCCAAGTTTCAAAGTGACCGAATGGTGACACCGTGCGCATTTTGTTTCTTATTAATCTTACACATTGACAGTCTTTGTTAAGTCACAAGGCTCGCCCTTCACCAGCCTACATTTTCATATTTGTTAGACGCGCTGACCTGAAGTTCACCTCGGCCTTGGACTTTGTGCTTCTAAAAGGTCTATACAGTGTCTTTTAGAGGTCTATACAGTGTCTTTTAGAGAGCAGGGTGCTTTGCCCAGGTCACTACTTCTCAGGGAAAACCAAGTGAGGGAAGCAAAGGAAATGTAAACGTTATGGAATGTATTGACTGTATTTGTTCTTTGTTCTTTAGAGCAAGAGTCCCTCAGACTGGCTGTTTGCTATCTGAAGCCATGGCTCTGGAGAGCATTCGGAATGGCTGAATTTAAAAATGTCTGGTGGGGGCATCTGATGGCCTCCCCCCACTGACCACCGCCAAGCAGATGATGCTTCGAGGTCCCAAGCTCTGATATTTGACCTGCCCATTGATGGTTTTGGTGGGGGTGGGGTGGTAATTTCCTTTGGAGCAATTTACTCTCAAACAAAACAAGCCTGAGTGGGACATAAGGATTGCAATTCATATTTGGATTACATGTGTATTTTAACTAGGATTGTGTAAGAATTGTAACGATAGACATTCCCCAAATTCTGTGATCTATTCCTTTCTACACTAGCAAAGAGGTCTCTATGATTATTGGGGGCTGATAGGTCCTTTAAGGAATAATACAATAGAGGTTGGGGTATTTTTTTAGAGAGAGAAAAAGAGAGAGGTACAATCATCTTGATAAGTCATGAAGGGGGGTTCAGTTTTTTTCATTTCACTAGCCCAAATGTGGTGAAGTGTTCACTGCTGTAACAGCCATCACCACAGTTATTCTCTTCTATTTTCATCTGGCACACTCCCATTTGGCTTCAAGCTCTTGGCCAGAGTGAAAACCTTGCACATTGTACACTTTGCACAGTGGAAGTGATCTGATTGCTTCCATGAAGGCAGTGTTTGGGAAATATTTACTTTACCACTGAACATACCTGGCACCAGTAAATCTCATCAGTCAGAATACATGGGGGGACGGTCTTAAACATCCCTGCAAGAGTCTGCATTTGGAGTCCTTGAATAAGCTTACCTCTGAGGTTAAAATTAAAAACCTAGAACAAAAAATATTTTGAAATCTTTCTTTTCTTTTCTTACCCTGGTTACTTGAAAATCAATACCTAGAAAAGGAAATTATGTCCCCCTGGAAAATAGGTTCGAATTGTAGTAACATTTGCAGTTAATGTCAGTGCATGAAAAGCAAGATACTGTTTAGCTCTTCAGTTGCAACTCCCAAATGACATATGGTTCTAGTCTACTTCTTTCATACACTATTCCTTTCTTCTTGGCTCTCCCACCCTTCCTCCCATATTTGCTTCACCTCTCCTTCACTCTTATTCTAAATGTATTTTTAAGGACTATTTTCTGTCCTGGTGGTCTGGCATTTGTGACTTCAACCTCCTGCTCAAATGACATATTCTTAAAAGTTTAAGTTCTATGCTTATAGACTGTATCCTATGTCCTACATGGAGTTTCATTAGAAATCTCATGAAGCATTTCCAACACAAGAAGCATTTTGTGGTAATAAGAAGAATTTCTGACAAGTGGGGGTAGGGAGAAATGCTGTCCTTTTGGGAAAGGGTTACAGTTTCCTTTCCACACCCCTCCTAGCTTTTAAGGACCCTTTACTGTAAGTCAGTGGGCTCCCCTTTAAAAAAAAAACATTGCTTGCTTGCAAATTGCAGACTATATTTTGCAAAATAAATAAATAAGCTCTTTTGTTTGTCTTGTCCTCACATTTTAAGGGTTTCCTATATATATTTAAAAGGTGGGCGGGAACTTGTCCATCATTATTGCCTGTTCCAAATAAAAGTTTCCTGTCCCGTTGTCTTTCCTTTGAAAGAATTGTACAGCACTGGAAATGTGCTACTTTATTTCTGAAAAGCCCACTGATGAGTTTGGAGCTTTGTTCTTTTGTAACCAACTCACCAACGGATTCCTGGTTCTCCAGCATACTAAGGTGTTTGGTAATCTATGCCTATTTACCTGCTGCTATTCCCTCAGAATGGGAGCGATAATTCAAGATGAAATACAGCATGTATTACTCTTGAAAAGAGGAATTTTCTATCCTTTCCTCCGTAATTGAGGTCATTCAACCACTAGGGTTCACCTGGAGTCCATACAGTGATACACGCGTCACTTGGAGCCATTTTATCTTTTGTGCTGAGAGTCAAGATCGCAACATTGACATCAAACTCTGTCTGGGCAGATGACTAAGAGCGCTGCACACGTAAACTTTTGACCCTCAACTTTTTGACCTGCAGTTCCAACGCACTAACCACAAAGATACACAAAGCTCAACCTCTTCTTTCAGGATGAAGGGGGGGCCCCAGGATCTCAGGAGTGCCCTGTTTCTGCCACTGCCTTTTGGAAGGAGAGAGGCAAGCCAAGGATTTTTTTTTTTTTGGTATTAGTGACAGTATTTCCTGTCAAATTGCCCTCCTACTTCTTTTATGTCAAAATTGAGATAGCAAGGAGATTATTGTGAAATCGCTGTTATATATGAGGAGAGATTTTGAAGTGGGTGGGTGGGAGCCTCACAAAAAGTGAAAGGAAAGGGGGAAAGCAGGCAATAGGAGTTGGAGACTATTTTGCCCCTATTTATTTAAAAATAAAGATGAAACCCTAATTGTTGGGAGATGTAGCCCAGGCAGGCGAGTTGACTGTGAACTTGTACTAAAGCGTGCTCTGCTGGCGATTCCTAGGGTGTGCAGATTTATCTTCTCTGCATTTACTTAACCCGGCAGTGAACTGCGCGGGCGTCATTTGTTAGGCGATGACAGACTTCACCTCTAGCCAAGGCAGCTTCACAAAATCGCAATAATTACCCAATAACCTTCATAACAAATATTATTATTGAAAAGAATGCTTTGCAGGGAGGGGCCGGAACTGCAGTAGGACAGCTTTCTTTATGAGAATCCCCCCCAAAAGAAAATATATAGATAAGGGCAAATTTTCCAAGGGTGGGATAGATTGAGCAGAATTGGGTCTCCCCTCTCCTAGGTGGGTAAGAGCCTAGACTGAAGCCACACAGGAGCCCAGTTTGGGATCCCCATTTCTTGATGGACAAGAAAGCCAGGCTGCCTTAGAAGCCAAAGATCTCCAGGATTCTGGGCTTTCCTTTATAGACAAAGTCCCCAACACACAGTTTCAGAGGAGGGGCTCCCCAAGCAATTTTTAAACTAAAAGGACTGACTGTTTTCATCTTTCATAGTCCATCTTTCCAGGTATAATTTGCTTTCTCCTCACTAATTGTTGGAATCACGTACTTTTCACATGCCAACAAACGAACGAACATGCCTCGAGTTCTGGTGGGGAATTCTATCTCGCATGCCCTGAGCCGCCAACAATGAAGCTGAAGGAAGAGCAGGAGAAAAGTCCTCTTGGCATAATGTTGTGAAATTAGACCATGAAAAACCTAACAAAACCCTAAGTAAGTGTGACCAGAAACTTCCTATTATATTTATAGTTCAGGAAATATTGTCTCTTAAGCGTGTACAAACTGTGTCCTTCACATCTCAGGCACCTTCTCCTTTTACCAGATCAGAAGCATATACAAGTACACACACACACACACACACACACACACACACACACACACACACACACCTGAGGCTGAATGTCTTCATGAAACCCCCCTGGACAGCAGATTTTTTTTCTAAGTCAGTTGAGGCAGGGAGTGGGGGTAGAAGAAATACAAGAATGTACAAGAAAACATAACCTGTCTATGAAATGAGTAGATCGCCAGTAACCCATTAACACAATGTTTGTTTGGGGTCTATTTGACAATAGAAAGGAAAAATACTCCTTAAATCTTGCTCACAGAAATCTAACCAGACCCTATTTTTCTGGGGGTGGGAGTCACACCCAGCAGGACTGAGGGAGGGTTACTTACCCCTTCCTGGCTCTGCACACAGGAATTACTCCTGGTGGGCTCAGGGACCTTATGGGATGCCTGGGTTAGAACCCTGGTTTGGCCTCGTGCAAGGCAAGGGCTCTTCAGGCTGTACTTTCACTCCAGCTCCCATTAAAAATAAAAAGGCATTTAACTTCATGTGAGCTGGCCTGCCCTCTTCCACTCTAAAGTTGGGTGACAAATTAGACAGAAACACAGGAGATGACAATATTTAGAGTTTGCAATTGTTTACTCCATGCAAAGATGATTAGAAGATTGTAACAACCAGTCCAACAACCTTACTGCCCTCCCCACACCCCACAGTGGACCATAACTACACAGGTGAGGGAGGGACACTTTCTCCATGCAAGACTCTCCAAGGAAGCAGCCAGTACCTTAATCATCCTTTCTCTACTGTTCCTTTTAGACAAACCAAACAATTTCTCACACAAGGTCACCAAATGAGTCACTAAAATAGAACCTTAGCTCAGTGTTTTCCAGTCAAAAACCCAAAACTAAGAACAGGCAAAACATAGAATCCAGAATTGTCACAGAAACATGCAATCATCTAGGCTCACATATTTCTCCCCTCTTTCCCTCCAGGGTCTTCACACATCCCCTAACTGCTCTCACATCCCCCTGCAGAGGTTGTATAGAATAATTGCAAACCTTAACCAGGGCCCCTATTCCAGAGAAATGTACTCCATTATTCAAAAACACTTCCCAGGTTTTACTATTTGGGACTATTTGGAACTTAGGTGGTGGATAAGTGGGCCCTGCACATGTAAGTTAGTTGAAATTCTAAAGCAATACTTTAAAGTGCTTACAATTTTTTCTAAGAACTCAGTAAATTTCTTTGCCAATGAATGTTAGCCTTCATTCCAAAGGCAAAAATCACCTGAAGATTGAAACTGCACTTTTATGTTTCATTTCTGAGTTGGAGATATGGCTTCATGAGAAGGGGGGATCTTCTAGGACCCATGTGGGATCCATCCAAAGAAAGACCCCCAAGAGCCAGGCCAGAGTGTCCCCAGTGAAGATTTTGCCACTGAAGAATAGAGTGGGAGGCCAAACTGGAATTATACTCAGAAATAAAATTATTTCACCCGTTGGTGCAATATGTGGGACTATTTTGGAAATCATAGATTATTTAAATTCCCTGAGATCAAACAGAAAGAGCAGCTAACAAAAGAGAGGCGGAAATCACCCACTGACAAACGAGCAATTTCTTCCCCAAACTACCCTTTAAGACGTGTCAGGAAAAACAACCTAATGGCTCTGGGGACTTTCAAGTTGGGTATTGAAGACACCTCAATTTCCCCCCAAACTTTAGGGCCCAGTTTGAGAGCAAATCTGCCTGTTCGTTTCAAGGGGAAGCCAATTCTCTCATCTTTAGAATCATCTGTGGGATGCTGAGTCGCCTTTTGAGGGTGCTGAGCGTGGACCTTCTAATTCTATAAAGGAGGAAAGGAAAGGGGAATGGAGAGAGGGAGAAGAAAGGCAAAGGCCGAAGAAAAGAAAGCAAGCGTTTTAAGCCCTTTCATTGAGCCTGGGGATTCAAAGCCTAAAGTTAAATCCGGCCATAAACTTTATTGCTTCAGACTCACAGGCGGGTGAGAAGGGTCCCACCGAAATAAAAAGAAATGTGCGGGGCGAACAAGGTTCAGGGCCTGGTCCTGGGGAGGAGGCGGAAGGGGGAGGGGTGCTGGGCCCTGCCCCCAGAGGGAAGCCTGCGCTCCTAAGCTCCCCTGGGCTCTACCAGACCGGCCTGGGCCTTCAACCTAGGGACCCAGGCTGGAGGTGCGGCCCTCGCCTCGCTGGCCCTTGCTACCCTTGCCGGTCTGCCAGCGGCCCCGAAGGCAGCCGCCTCAATGCAATGCTGCCAGATGACCCCAGCCCGCCAAGACTTATTGCCACAGCCCTGGAAGAAATCCCGCCAGGTCCTCCATGTCCTGCCCAGGCCTTTCTTTCAAACTCCCAGGCACTCACTCAGCAGCACAGCGCGGCCCTCGGCGACAGCCCGCGCTCCAGGCGCCCCACACTCTCCCAGCCCCCCACCCTAAGGCTCCAGAATCCCCCAGAATCCAGTCCGCCTGCCCTGAATTGGGGTAACAGCCCTAGCAAGACTCAGTTCACAGGCCCATCCCTAAGCAAAATAAAAATATCTTTTTTTGCACGCGGGTAAAGGAACAGCGGAAGTCATTAACATCCACGGTTGGGTAGCAATTAAAGTTGGGGCCTGGATGCGGCGGTCCCGACGCCCCGTCACCCCGTGGCCTCCGCAGGGCTCAGTGACTAGTGTGTAGATTGTGGCCCAGGAAAACTTTGCTTTCCCATTTGAATTCAAAGGCAACCTCAGAGTTATTGAGAAAGAAGAGAGAGAGAGAGAGAGAGAGAGAGAGAGAGAGAGAGAGAGAGAGAGAGAGAGAGAGAGAGAGAGAGAGAGAGAAAGTTTTCAGAATATTCAGAGTACAAATACGCTCGAAAGAGGCCAGCTTACCTTAACTCGGAGGGAGCCATTTTTCAGACTTTTGAGAACTTGTGGTTGGACACTTCTGGACCTAAAACTGACAATTTGGATGGCCAGGAGGCACACGTAGCCTGCAAAAGAGTCAAATGGAGTCCAGCGTCAGTGAGATTATATGTTATGTGGTATATAATGTTGGATGTCAACTCCCCAAAACCATAAAACTTACTTTAATGGCCCCACGTGACGTTTTATAGCCAGTGAGCCGATCTGTCTGTGCTATGGATGATTTTACGATCTAATTCATAGACAAAACCCCATTCATTTGGCACCCAAATGTCATATAGCCGGAACTGGGGCTTATAAAGTTTACTGTTTTATAACTTTTTAAAGGAAAGACGGCATCAGTGTAAGCAGTCGGTAAATGTGCAAATCTCTAGTTGCGCTTTAGCTGCTCTGAGGAGTTTCCCAATCGAATAGGATGGGGTAAGTACCTTCCATTTGGAGCAAATTAATTGTAGCCAAAGAAGCCAAGTGGGTTCAGGGGGTGAGGCGTGGAAAGGGGTGCTGGGGTGGATGAAGGGCAGCCGGGTTGGGGGCCACAACTGCGCATAGAACCCTTCTTAGCAAGTGGAGGCCTAGGATGGCCTTAGGAAAAGCAGCATCTGTGTGGGCCTGAGGGCCGCTAACAAAGCCCTTGGTCTCTCATTTCTCTCTCTCCTCATTTGTTTTTTCTTTTCCCACTCAGTTAAGTTGGTTTTCTCAGAGAGGAAGCAGGTTGGACTCCTGTTTCAGAACCACTTCTAGCTTTTCTACCTTTTGCCTTGAACTTTCTGATGGGTCAGAGTTAGGGAGGCGGCGGGTCAGAGTGTTCCTATGAGGTGTCCATGCACAGGCCAGCTGCTCAGGTAGCCTTACATGCACCTTCCAGAACCAGGACAGAGTGAAGAGCAGTAAGAGGCGCTTGTTATTTGGCACAAATTAGACCCAGAGAATTTACAATAGAAAGTTTATTTTTTTTTGTTTCCAGTCAGTATTTTTCCCTTAAAAACAAATACAAAAAAAAAAAAAAAGCTGATCACAGTTTGCTTAAACAGCCAGACTTGGACAATATTTGTAACTTTGTTCACAAAAACATACATCACTGAAGCTGCGCTTATAAGAGCCACTTCCAGAGTTCGTGCAAAGGGTCCTACAAAGGCACGCAGGGACACACCGCTCCGAGTCACAGTTTTCGTCACAGAGTCACTAGTTACTACACGTCGAACACGTTAAGTTGTGTCTCATCAAGTCACCTCTACAACAGCATTAATTACACAAGGAATATAGGTAGTTTGAATAAAAATATCTTTAACAGCTTGGAGCTAGGGGAGAGACAGGAACACTCACATGCACAGTTAAACAACTGGAGTGCAACACACACATTGGCACTAAACGAGGTCGAAGGGGGACTTTTTGTGTGAGTTTTTTTTTCTCTTTTTTTTTGTTATAGTTACTTCAAGTAACACAGCTTGCTTCATATAAATAAGTTAAAACATCTATTTTTTTTTTCAAGACAAAGCCATTCAGGACAAAGAGATGAACAGAAAGCAGATCTACTTATACAGGCGCTATAATGGCAATAAACAGGCTCATGATTAAAAGATGAATCAATCGGGCAACGAGAACAGGGCTTCTTCACAGAAGGAACACAAGGGAGTTTGAGAAAGTCACCTTAGTACTGACACTATGCGGCTCCCGCTAATACTGATCAGTACTTGGAACGCTCTGAGCTGAGAGAGACTCAGGGGCGGAAGGCCCCTCCTGCTGCGGCCATACTCATGCTTTTCAGCTTATTATCTTTTTTCCACTTCATTCTCCGGTTTTGGAACCAAATTTTAATTTGTCTCTCGGAGAGGCAAAGAGCATGTGCTATTTCAATCCTCCGCCGGCGGGTCAGGTAGCGGTTGAAGTGGAACTCTTTCTCCAGCTCCAGCGTCTGGTAGCGCGTGTAGGCCGTCCGGGCCCTTTTGCCTTCCGGGCCGCCTATGTTGTCTGCAACAGAAAAAGCCAGTGGTTTTAGCCAGCAACTCCGCAGCTCCTGGTCCCCAGCGCTGGCCAGCAGAAATGGCCAGCGTCTCAAGCACGGAGCCCAGGGGATTGG
>PVKC010044675.1:0-11543 GCA_004027635.1 Crocidura indochinensis | reverse complement strand
TGGGTGACTCTTGTATCCTGGGCACTATTTCTTTGGAGGTGCAGAAGCTTCTCAGTTTAATGTATTCCCATCTGTTGATCTCTGCTTCCACTTGTTTGGAAAGTGTAGTTTCCTCCTTGAAGATGCCATTTGTCTCAATGTCATGGAGTGTTTTACCGACGTGTTGTTCTATATACCTTACGGTATCAGGTCTGATATCGAGGTCTTTAATCCATTTGGATTTTACCTTCGTACATGATGTTAACTGGGGGTCTATGTTCGCTTTTTTGCAAGTGGCTAACCAGTTCTGCCAGAACCACTTGTTGAAGAGGTTTTCCCTGCTCCACTTAGGATTTCTTGCTCCTTTGTCAAAAATTAGGTACTTGTATGTCTGGGCTTAATGTCTGAGAATTCAAGCCTATTCCACTGATCTGAAGGTCTGTCTTTATTCCAATACCATGCTGTTTTGATAACTATTGCTTTGTAGTACAGTTTAAAGTTGGGAAAAGAAATGCCTCCCATTTTCCAGTTTTTGGAGGAATCACCATAGCGCTTTCCATAAAGGTTGAACTAGACAGCATTCCCACCAGCAGTGGATAAGAGTTCCTTTCTCTCCACATCCCCACCCACACTATTTGTTCTCATTCTTTGTGATGTGTGCCAATCTCTGTAGTGTGAGGTGGTACCTCATAGTGTTGCTGTGTATGACCCAAAAAACAAACAAACAAACAAGAAAAAGGAAGAAAAGAAAAAGACATGACACTGTTAAGAGATACCTCTGAGGAACAGATACAGAGAATCCAGAGACTATCTACGTATTTAAACAGTAATTCAATTTAACTATCTCATGTCCTATGTTCCAGTTATAGAATTCAAAATCCAGTCACAGATGGGGACCAATCTCTAACAACCCCAAGTTTTTCGAGAACTTGTTTGAGGCTACTTGAGACCAAGGACAGCATTGCTAGTTATGTCTTATTTTTATTGCAATTGTTGATAGGTATCAGTGGCTATTGGAAATCAGAAGATTTTTAACTAGGATTTGAGAATGAACCACAAAACAACATATATTTCCTGACTCTGAAAGTGTGGACTAGAGGAAGCAGCACTAGTTAGAGAATAAGTCAGGCCCAAGAGCAGTGGTCAAGTTAGAGAATAAGTCAGGCCCAAGAGCGGTGGACAAGTTAGACTCTTTCAGTCTAGTTTCTCTGTCTATAACTTGGGGAAAATAATTATAATTGTACATAGGATTAGAGAAATGTAATGAAATAAAGAAATTGACATACATTATTAACGTTGGTGCTGCAGGAACTGGGTGGCTTAATTTTTTGGCAGGGGCGAGGGTACATTCAGCTGTGCTCACTGATCACTTCTGGCAGGGCTTGAGAGAACCATATGGGATGTTTCCAGCAAGGCAAGTGCCCTCCCAAGGTATTCTTTTCAGCTAGCTAGAATTTTTTTTTAAACTTATAGGGCTCTGTGGAAAATGAACAGCCTGAAAAATTTGTATTTAATAGATAAGCAGTTGTGGAAGGTTAATAAACGGGATGTGGAGTAAGCTATTAGAAGTATAAGAAAGATTAAAGGGTTTAGATATATAGAACTTCAGACTTCTAATCCCTCTGTTTATCAAAGTTCCTTCTGTGTATGGAACCTCTGGAGAGTAGGAATTTGTCCAAATAATCTTTGTAGGTACCTGCCATTTAGCATTCAGGAAAGGGGTTCTTCCCAGTATGTTGACTGAGCAAAAATAATCCAGCTTGCTCTACCTCTATTTCAGTAAAGTGAGCACCCTGGGTAAGCCTATCTTTTGCAAAGAGGCAAGGGAAGCCCTTCTCCCTTCTTCCTTCCCAACTTTCCTTCTATTCTTTCTTTCCTTTCTCCTTTCCTTCCCTTTCTAATTCCCTTAAAAAAATTTTTTTTTGTTTTTTCGGGTCAACCCATTTGATGCTCAGGGGTGAGTGGCTAAGCGCCCAGAAATTGTCCCTGGCTTGGGGGGGACCATATGGGACGTTGGGGGATCGAACCATGGTCCTTCCTTGGCTAGCGCTTGCAAGGCAGACACCTTACCTCTAGCGCCACCTCGCCAGCCCCCCCCCCCTTTAATTTTTTTTATTGGTTTAGGGGCTACCATAGGCTGTGGTGGCTCTGAGCTTGGGGATCACATCTGGCAGGGCTCAGGAGACTACTCCGGCTGTCATGCTGGAACCCAGGTTGGGTGAGTGTAAGGCAAGAGCCCTACCTGCCATACCAGTACCTTTCAACTTCCTTCCATTTGTCCACATGGGCCAGCTTCGAATTTTCTCAACTCTTACTCCAACGTTAGCTCGCTAGGTTCCTCTAACTTACTATGCACCTTCCGACCTCTTTCACCCACGTTGTGTTAACATCGATGCTGAGGGCCATCAACCGATTCTCTCACAGATGTCTCAGAGAAGGAGCAGGCCTGCACCAGCAAACAGACCTGCAAAACAGGCACGGAGACGTATGCTAGTGACCATCTGCGGCGGGAAGGCGAGTGGGGACTCCCTCCCCGCGTGGTTACCTGCCTCCCCCGCCCGAGCGCCGCGCCCAGCCAGCAGCGGGCGGAGCCACTGGGGTTCGGTGCCGCCCCACCCACTGGGCGCCCGAGCTCGGCCTCCGGGTCGCCGCCGCTTTCCAGCCGTCCGTCCGGGGGCCGAGGGCGATGCTCGCAGCCTCCTTTTGCTGGGGAGCAGCGCGTATCGGCGCGGCCGGCGTCCGGGCGCTCGGCTCGCTTTCCGCGTTCCGGAGAAGTTGTGTCCGAGCCTGCGGCGCCTCCTTCTCCGCCCCTGCGCCCCGCCCCTCGGACCGGAGCCTGGATTCGAGCGCGGCCGGGTCCGGGGGCGTCGCGGCTTCTCCTCCTCGACCCGAGTCCCAGCGTCCTGGCCCGGCGCCTCGCTGACCCGGGGACCCCGCGCGCCCGGAGCGCGGCAGCCACGCGAGCCGGTGCCCGGGACCCCGCGGAGCTCGGCGGGGATGCGGGCTGCTCTGTGAGCGGCGGCGCTAGGGCCATGTCCGGCTCCCGCTGCCGGACCCTGTACCCCTTCTCCGGGGAGCGGCACGGCCAGGGGCTGCGTTTCGCGGCGGGCGAAGTGATCGCGCTGCTGCAGGTCCCGGACGGGGGCTGGTGGGAGGGCGAGAAGGAAGACGGGAGCCGAGGCTGGTTTCCGGCGAGCTACGTGCAGTTGCTCGAGGTGAGTGCGGGAAGGGCCGGGTGGCGGGGCGGCTGCACTCGTGGCTCGGTCCCCAGCGCGCCTTCATACCTGTTGCCCTCAGCTCGCTGCGGGTGCTCCTGGAGGCAGGACCTCTGGGCGACCCGGGACCCGCCTCTGGCCGCTTGGCCCTCAGCTCCAACTCCTGAAAACTGCCAAGACAGCCCAGTCCCCTCAAGGCATAGCCAGCGCCCTGCGCCCCTCTCCTGCTCCTCCTCTACCCCCAGGACCCGCGCCGTTTTGGGCTTTCAGAGCAGATCTTGACGGCCCAGGGAAGTGTGGACTTGTTGCATGCGTGAGTTCTGCAGCAGGGTACTGGCTGGGGCCTGAGAAGGTTTGCTACAATTGGATGTTTGAAGGAAGATGCACCAAAAGGATCCGGGGCCAGAAAGTGGCTTAGATTCCCTTCTCACACCTCGGCATCCTGACCCCTGAGTCTAGAGCTTGCAGCCTGCCTACCTATGGGAAACGGTGTTGCCCAGGGTCAGTCTGTCTTGCAACTCGGCGGGCCGCCCACTTTCTGGTCAGCTGAGCCTGCCTGGCTGGCTGTCAGAGCCCTGTCAGTGGATTTAACTCAAGTGTGCTGAAGCCCCCAGTTAGTGCCATCTCCACAGGCCCAGCTCTCAGTTCAGAACTTGAGAGTGACTTGTTCTGGGCTTCTGGCCTGGTCCCAGAGCTGCAATACCTACTGGGCCAAGTCTGCTGACTGATACTTGTCTGGGTGACAATTGGGAGGCCGTGTTCTAATCGCCGAGCTCATACTCATAAGTGGAATAGAAGTTACTAAAGTCCTTCGGGTGGGGTAAGGGGACTAGGCATGCCCTTTAGGACATCACTTTTATTAAAAGCCACATGACTTGGGTTTGTTGTCAAGACAAAACCACTAATTAGTGGTTACTGCCAGTTGTGTGTTTGGAATTAATTTATAATTTAACACTGGCCCTATTTTGCAAAACATCGATTTGCAAAACATACATAGCAAATTTATTTGAAAATTGACCTGTGCAGTGCAGGAAAAATAGGTGAAAGGGTTTGCGGGTGATTTTGTTGGGGAATTTTGCAATGACAATAGATTCTATTCTTAAAAATTGAGTCTATGGGGCTGGAGCGGTATGCAAGCAGTAGGGCGTTTGTTTTGCAAGTGCTGACCTAGGATGGACCGTACTTTTATCCCCTGGTGTCCCATATGGTCCCCCAACCCAGGAGGAATTTCAGAGCGCATAGCCAGGAGTAACCCCGGAGTGTCACTGAAAGTGGCCCAAAAACAAAACCAAAAACAAAAAATCGAGCCTGACATCATGTTTTTTTCAGGTCCTGAACAACAAAATTCATTCTTGAAATTAGTAGCATTTTTGCAAGCTTATGCTGGAAAGACCTTTTCTGGAGTTTTATGGTTAGGTTTTATGGTTAAGTTTTATGGTTTAAGTTTTATGGTTAGACTTTTTTTGTTTTGTTTTGGGGCCACACCCTGTGATGCTCAGGGATTACTCCTGGCCATGTGCTCAGAAATCGCTCCTGGTTTGGGGAACTGCATGGGATGCCGGGAGATCAAACCATGGTCTGTTCTAGGTCAGCCATGTGCAAGGCTAACGTCCTACTGCTTGTGCCACTGCTCTGGCCCCATTTTTCTGGAGTTTTATAAAAGTTCATATTCTGGAACCTTCTTAGTTCTGTATTTTGAGAAACTTTATGTAAAGGAGAGACACACGTATGTTCCTCAGTATTCCTAGCCCCACGTTTTTTTCTTTTTAATTAAGATTTGAGAGAACATTAGTCTGTTTATCCTTATAAACCTCTGAGTCTTTGCTAAGTCAAGCCCTATAGAGAAATACACTGGAATACATGGCTTTTTTGGTGGTTATCCATTTCCAGGAAATACTTATGTGGACATTTGGCTGTTGAATGACTGACCTGTAGGCAGAGTCCTAGATAGACTCAGCTAGCTATGTTCTGGGTGGTGGTAAGACTGGTGACTTTCCTTGTTTTGGCTGTGTTAGCAGGACTATAATGTCCCTACTTTTTTGGGGGGTGGGGTTGGCGAGGGGAGGAAGGTGGATCTGATCCAAGGGACAAGCTGAAAGATGAACTTGGACAGTTTTGAGTGGGCCAGCTGTATCTCTTGGCATAAACATATTCAGGAAATCTCTGGTGCTATCTTTCAGATAACTCCTTCTGGTGAGATGGGATAGAAACGTCTCTCAGTGAACAGTATCCATGAGAGAGGATCTCTTTAGCTCAACATCTAATATGAGCTATGTTTTATATGTGCACTGCCACCAGTTCTTATAACAACTCTGTCAAGAGAGAGAAACACTCTATTTTACAGACACACAAACTATATGAGAAACGTAAAGGACATTGCTTTAATGCTTGTATATTTCCTTATCAGGCCAGCTGACTAATATAGGATAGTCTGAATTTTTATGCTAAAAAGCTCTGAGGGGAATGCCAGATTATTTTGGAAACAGGCCAGTATAGCTCCTGAGGTCAACTGGTGATGATACCCCTTAATTGGAGACTAAATTGCTGGTACTTGTTCTTACTTGGAGCATGTGTACTGCTAGATTTGAACATGTCAAACTGCTACTGCAATTTGATTGTACTTGGTGGCTGCCAATTATTCCACAGGGGACCTTTATGGGCCTGGTAATAGAGGGAGGTTGGTACATCAGACCTTTTGCATTTTGGAACTTTGTATTTAAGCAGACTTTGTGTCAAAGACTGGTTTGCAGAGTTCTTATGGTGGCTACTAATGAAATGATATATAAGGATTGATCAAGTCTAAAAAGGTAGAAGCCAGAAGTACAGGGAAGGGGTCCAGAGATACTTAAGGTAGTAAATTTCACAATCTACCTGGGGTACCTGGCACTTGTCTAGCTTAGGACATATAATTCAAAAGGTCACAGCAACAGTTGGGGTGACAAGTACAGAAAAATTAGACTGCTGATTTACTGGGGAAGCATTGGAAAGAAGATGCACAACTGAAGATTATATTGCTAATGGATTCCCCTTATACAATGTACCTTTTGTTCTTTGGGAAAGAGTGATACCAGGAAGCCCCAATGTATACGAAAGATGTGACAAATGGACACTCCTTTAGTATTCTGGCCAAAATGGATTCCTCCTCTAGGATTCCTCTCTATTTCACATGAAAATAAGTGAGAACAAATAGATTTGGGCTTTTAGGATATATACGACATGACGGGAGTTATGAATTAATTCTGAGAGGCCAAAAGATCTGGTCTAGTGGCCAGCCAAATAGAACTGGGAGATTCTGGTCCCTGTTACTAGGTAAATTTCTTCTTTTTTCTTTTTTTGGGGGGTGGGGTGAGGCCGCACCAGCGATGCTCAGGGGCTACTTCTGTCTATGGGCTCAGAAATCACTTCCTGCTTGGGGGACCATATGGGATACCAGGGGGATTGAACCGTGGTTGTCCTAGGTCAGTCGCGTGCAAGGCATACACCTTACCACTGCACCATCAGCCCCTACTGGGGAAATTTTTTTGATTAGGATTCCAGGGAGACACACATGTGTTGCCTGGGTACATGGTGCCTGATTACATGTCACCTGTATCTCCCTCTTGAGATGTAACTTTTCTACTTTCATGCTGGGTTGTGCATCAGGACTCTCCACCTTTGTAGAAGTCCACACTCTCTCTTGAGCATGCTACTTGTAACTCTCTTTTTATCTTTTCCTTCCCTTACCTCAGTACTTAAATAAAATATATTTTACGTCAAAAAAAAAAAAAGACTCCAAGGAAATGTGGTGTTCTTTAGAAAAGCCCAAGCAGAGGCATGTGGAAGCCCTGGTACTCTTGTTAAGCATTCTAGCCATCAAGAATTGGCAGCCAATTCCTTCTTGAAAGGGTAGAGACTTGAGAAATAAGGACCATAGCTGTGTGTGAGATGAATTCTTAAATAAAAACAGTCAAAAATTGTTCTTGTATATTCATTTATCTCTTTTCAGTTTGTCCAGAGTGGTTATTTCCAACTATCACTGTTACAGTGGTCTTTTCTCTTCGCTAACTGCACTAACTTCTCTTTGTGGCAAGCTTTCTACTGCAAGTGCTCCTGACTCTCAGTTTTATTCTTTTAGGTATAATTGCCATACTATCTGTGATGTGTGTCAATCTCTGGCATAAGAGATGTAGGGTGTTGTATATTATATGACTGAAATTAATCATGAATAACTTTATAGCTGTATATCTCACAGTGATTAAAGTATTTATAAAAGATGATCTTTCTTGAGTATCCTTTCAGCAATGGTCATAGAGAGAAGCTGAGAACACTTCTAATATGTAAGGAAATGTGGCAGAAAACCAGAAGTGATGAAGCCCTGAAATTGACAAGGACTAGAGACTGCAGATGCTTATTTTGCCATCTTCAAGTTAGGCTTGAGTTTAGCTCACAGACACAGAGGCTTTGTAGGGGAGTTTCCACTAGGATTTAGGAATGTGTGAAGACTAAGAAACATCTACTAGGAAAACTAGGATAGCTGGAAGAAAAAGCCCAGATCTTCATTTCCAGGGAAAAATTGGAGAGCCAGACATGGTGCTCACTGCCTGGAAAGGCCCAGTGACTGAAGTGCTGACCCTGCCCCAGATATTTCGTTTTTACTTTTTATATTTATTTTTTTGTTTCTGGGCCACACCTGGGCATTTCTCAGGGGTTACTCCTGGCTCTACACTCAGGAATTATTCCTGGCAGGCTCAGAGGACCATATAGGATGTCAGGTATCAAATCTGGTAGGCCACATGCAAGGTAAGCGCCCTACCAGCTGTGCTATCACTCTGGTTTCACACCAAATATTTCTTATTATCTACTCTTGCTTTGAGCTATAATAAGAAATTAGTGAACTGAGAGATTGTTCATTGGAAAATAAATTCCATAGCTTTTGGGAAATATGGAGTGGGATGGGGTGGATTGGAATGTAAATACAACAGAACTTTGTTTGACCTCAGTTGCTGTTCTTAGAATCCAAACCCTGACTGGATGATTCAGAGGTAAAAGTACTAAAAGACAAGTACTAAGAGGTAAGAAGTACTAAAAGAAAAGTACTAAGAAATCAGAGAATTAAGAGGTGAGAATACTAAGAGACTGGAATTGTTTTGTTTAGGTACTTGTGATCATGATTATGCTAATGGAATTTACAAGTATGATATATTGGAGAAAGAGTTTTTGCAGTCTATCCTCCAACCTGTTTATTATTATCTTACACATTTCTGTGTGCTGATTGGGCTGTCTGGGTGGTTTTTATGCCTACCTGCCTACATTGGTCTTTCTCATACAGTCACAATGCAATGATATCTGGAGTTGGAGTCCTAGTGGCTCAAGTGGACTGGAATTCCCAACATGGCATCTTTATTCACATGTCTGTTGCACTGATCCTCTTCTATGTTGCTTTTTCCCTGATAGCTTGTCCTCCAGGACATTTCTTCATGTTCTTTCTCTTCTGGTAGTTAGAGTTTTTACATGTTGGCAGAATTACAAGATTACCAAATACAAATTTCAAGGCCTTGTTAAAGTTCAGAATATCATTTCATTTCTATTATATTTTATTGGTAGAGTGAGGTGTAGGGCCATTTTAAATTCATGAGGGATGGAGGTGTATAAAGGTTTGATTCAGGAAGGCAAGTATTATTTTGAAGAATTAGTACCGCAGATGAGTAGGGAAAGATGTGCAGGAAAGAGGTGGGCTTGTATAACCATGAGAGAAACTATGCCTTAATAACTGATGGGAGTCCCAGAGGAAGTGAAAGTGCAGGAGACTTGGCACTTCTCCATCTTTTTCTAAGGTGCCAGTAATTTCATTATAAAGGCTACATGATAAATGATATACTGCAGCTGGGTTTAAAACCAGATTTTCCTGTCCCTGAAGCCTAAATTTGTCCTATGGGCCAATAACATACCAGCATAGCCATTTTAGACTGTAACATTAATAGACACAACTCATCTGAGATACTACAGTATATGGTACATATACTGCTTTTAATAGCCTCTTCACTGCAATGTGAAAATGACCCCAAGTGGTGTGACCTCATCCCTCTTGCATTTTTTTAAGATAATCTTAATCTGTTCACTAAAGATCTAGTTAGGTCTCATTGGTATTGTGACCAAAAAAAGACCAACTTTTTTTTTGCTATCTTCACTAATCATCCTTCCCTTCAGTGTAGGGGCTGCACTTGTACCTCCTGCTGTTTGCAAGCCTATCATTCATCATCTAGACTGCCTCTCTCCTTTTTACTAAAGTGGTATGCTGGTCTGGTCAAGTGGTCCCATGATTTCAAAGCAGTGGGAAAGTTTAACAGATTCATTAAGTCCAAGGCATCTTCACAAATGTACCTTATCAAACTGTTGGCAGAAATTCCCAAGATCTGTTAACCACTGCATGAATCCTTGTCTACTATCTACTGAGAAGCATGAATGTGATACTTAACTTGCTTGTACTCAGTTTAAAAGGGGATAGATTTTACCTGATAGCCTGGTCCACCACATCTGTTAGCACGGTCAATACTTTGTTAGTTTTTGTTGCTATTGTTTAGTTTGATCTTGTGTGTTGTATATATGCACATGTATGTAAACCATACACACATGCTAGATATTAAAAATTTTGTTAAGCCTCTCTAGGGTCATTGTTCTCACAGCTTGCTCTCTTATTAATCACAGTAGCTTGGCTACGAATGATGTTTGTTTTTTAATAGACCCCCTGAATTTAATTGCAAAATTAACACTTTCCCTTCTTTTTGTAACAGTAAAGCTTCTGGGATAGTATTCATATCTATGGAGAGAAGTAGAAAGGCTGGTCACTTTATTCTTTTCAAAGCAGATTATGGGAGACATTTTGTAGGTGTGGTTGCAATAGTTGTATGAAATGTGAATTTTATATGAAATCTTAAGAGAAATCATCACTTCTTCCTTCACATTTAGTATCTTTCCCGTCTACTGTCTGAAAATTTGTTTTATTAGTTCAATTTTCTCACTCACTATATAGTATCCCATGCTTTCTAAAAGTAGAACATTCCTGTAAAACCTTCCATACATGAAATGTTGTCAGGTAAAGAAACAATTCTCATTTATTAGATTTATTTTAACATTTCTTGACCCTTAAAATATCTACCAAATTATACAAAACAACACATAAAATAAAGAATAGCACTCATATTAGTAGAAGAAGAAATGATTTGATTAAAAAAAACACAACCTGAGGAAGGCAATTCAGTGGAAGAGACTTAGTAGGCCTACCCTTGCTATTCTTGATACTACTTCCTCCAGAATGGCAGTTGCAAAAATACAAGCTTGACATTATTTTGTTTATATCTTTTGTCATGAAAAAATGAAATCTTCTATGAGATTTTTTTTTCTGATTACCAAAAATAGATACAAATGTAGATCTTTATGAAAAAAAAGTCTTTATTAAAAGTGGCATAACTCAGGGGGCCGGGCGGTGGCGCTGGAGCTAAGGTGCCTGCGCTAACCTAGGACGGACCGTGGTTCAATCCCCTAGTTCCCCATATGGTCCCCCCGTTCCTGCCAGGAGCGACTTCTGAGCGAATAGCCAGGAGTAACCCCTGAGCGTCATCGGTGTGGCCCAAAAAACCAAAAAAAAAAAAAAAGTGGCATAACTTAGCTTTTTAAACAAAATGAGATTGGGGAACCAGAGATAGCACTCACTATAGGGCACTTGCCTTGCTGTGGCCAGCATGGGTTTGACCCATGGCATCCTGTTTGGTCTCCCGTCCACTTTGGTTACCCTCCTCGAGTTCCAACAGCAGTGATGAGCACAGAGACAGGAGTAATCCCTGAACATGCCAGTTGTGCCTCAAATGAAACCAAATCAAAACAAAACAAGTGAGGTAGGGGACTGGAGGCATAGTATAATAGGTAAGGCATTTATCTTGCATGTGGTTGACCCAGGTTCAATCCCTATCACCTCATATGGTTCCCAGAGTATCATCAGGAGTGATTGCTAGGTGCAGAGCCAGCAGAAATTCTGTGCACAGCTGAATGTGATGAATATCACTCCAAAATGAGGCATAATTGCCTTAAAACAAAATAAAATAAAATATCCCCCTTTTTTAAATCTTTTTCAAATTTATTCCAGAGTTGGTATCTAGATGCAGTTACTAGTTGCTCATATATCATGTGACCAAGCTATCTTCATAATGATCCCTCTCTTCTCACATCTACCCTCTATCCCTACCCAGCACTCCACAGGTAATATTACCACCATATATGTAATCCACCTATTGCCTAACACTATTTGTCTCTCATTGTCTTCTTTTGTTCATAGCAAATTGTCTGTTCTTCCATAGAATCTTTTCTCAAAGCACT
>PVKC010044674.1:0-11555 GCA_004027635.1 Crocidura indochinensis | reverse complement strand
CACACACACACACACACACACACACACACACACACACACACACACACACACACACACACACACACACTACCCCAAAGGGCAGCACCAACTCAGTTCAGGCCCCAGCCCAGAATGCCCCCATAAATCCATCAGCGCTCAAATCTGCAACCTTCATCCAGAGCACTTAATGTAGGAAGGTGGGAACTGAGCCCTAGCAGACTTTGCTAACGTCTGGGGAATTCATTCTCTCGTCCACGTGGAGAAGAGAATTAGTTGACTGGGAGGAGAAAAGTCTGTTCGAGCCAATGTCTGCCAAAGTTCAATGTTACAGAGGGTTCGGAGAAACCCTCTGCATATGAATTTGTAATTGATCTGACATACATAGATAATCCATTTAGGTCTCTTCTAGATGTGGGCCTGTCAGGGACTCTCATAGCTAACAAACGAGGTGCCAGAAGAGATCTGCTGAACCTATTTTAGATACTCATTTGTGTTTTCGGTTTTCTGTTGGGGTGTCTCCCAATCATCATGCTCAAGAGGTAGGTAGGGGGACATTCTGTTGAACTCCTTGCTGTGAGCTCTAGCAGTCAGATCCCCTAGAGATGCGGTACAGTGCTGGAGGGTCCATGAGGGATGAGGAACTGAGAGGGTACTAGCAGTCTCATGGGATCCAGCCCATTGAGTTTTTTCTCTTGAATTTTGTACAACACCAGACAGTACTCAGGGCTTATTCCTGGCTCTGTGCTCAGGGGTTGCTCCTGGAGGAGTTTGAGGGACCATTATAGTATCTAGGACCAAACCCTGGTCTGCCATATGCAAGGCAAGCACTTTACCCACTGTACTATCTCCCGTTTCTGTCCATCTATTCATTTTAGGTGACTGAGCCTATGCTGCAAGAAGCATGCCCCGCTATTTACATAACAAGACTGTAGTAGTTAAAGACCAAAGAGAAGAAATTCGCTTAACCTCTCCTTAGGGATAATATAAAGATCATTATAGACTATTGGCCAGATACAGAATATATGTACATACCTACATACATACACAGAACTATATATAGACAGGACACATGCTAAATATAAAGGGATGTGTGGTGTGTATGCATGTATTTGTGAAGTGGAGTGAGTCAGATGTTCAAACTCATTTGGGAAAATTGCTTGCTTTTGAAATCAGTTTTCTATAAAATGCAAATGAGAGCCAGACAGATAGCTATTCTGATGCAGATAAGATAATAGTGCATGTGAAATACCTTGTCTCCATGTGTAGGGTGACTATCCCCACCTAGGTCCTTGTCTGAAGCTGAAGCTCTGTCTTCCCACATTCTAAGTTTCCTTCGATTGTTTAATTTAATCTTGTTCATTTAGTCATGGTGAAATGACAGCGATTGGGTTTCAGACAGTGTTTCAACATCAGTGTCCGCTTCTCTCCAATGCCCTGACCCCCACACCATTTGCCTCCCACCTCCCAGTCTGCTTCTACCAGAGATACTATTTTCCCCCTAGATTTTTTTTTGTCATAGTTTACAGTACTGTTGCTGATAGGGTTTCAGACACTAACACTTTACCACCTTTCAGCATTAGCTCCTCCTGGTTGAACGCTGCCCTTCATCAGACATTGCTCCTTCACAGTCCTCTCCCCTAGCCCTCTCAGGCAGTATGTTTTCTACTGAATATCAGTTTTCATGTTCTTGGTTTCCTCTGGGCATTTATTAATTAATCATTATGTTTCTGTATATTCTGCATATCAGAGAGATCTTTCTGTGTCTCTCACTATAAGTTTCTTGAGGGTATCTTAGAAGGCCGGGCATACGGTTGAACTTAATAAATATCAGGAATTTAAAAAAAATTAAATCACTGAGATTCAGAGTTAAAAAGTTGAGATCCAGTCATACAGTGTTCCAACACCCATTCCTTCATCAGTGTTCATTTCTTGCCATCAATTTAATATAGGGAATTTTTTTGGGGGGTGGGTGCTTAGGGGTTATTCCTGACTCCATGCTCAGAAATCGCTCCTGGCAAGCATGGGGGACCATATGGGACGCCGGGATTCAAACCGATGACCTTCTGCATGCAAGGCAAATGCCTTACCTCCATGCTATCTCTCCGGCCCCAATATAGGGAATTTTTAGAAGTTTTATAGGATGTGGGAATTGAAGGGATCGGAATATATAACTCCAAATAACCATGTAGGTCCAGAGTTTATTTTTACTATAAAGAACTGTAAATCAGCAGATACCAGATGATTTTGTCCTCTGGCTGTGTGCCCAGAGCAGGGCCTCCATTTTACTTTGGTCACATGACAGTTTTCCTGAGAAAGTCCTGACTTCCTCTCTCCTTATCAAGGGAGATTATCTCAGTCAGGAGATGGCATTAAGTCTGCATGACACAGCTGATTAAACAGCACCTATCTTTTGTGGTGCCCCTGTACATTTCCCCCCCCACCCACCCCTTTATGGGCTCAAACTTCTTTGCCTTTTTTTGTTTTGTTTTATTTTTTTGGGCCACACCAGTTTGATGCTCAGGGGTTACTCCTGACTATGGGCTCAGAAATTGCCCCTGGCTTGGGGGGACCATATGGGACACCGGGAGATCGAACCACATTGAACCACAGTACTTCCTTGGCTAGCACTTGCAAGGCAGACACCTTACCTCTAGCACCACCTCACTGGCCCCAACCTTTACTTTATTTTTTGTTCACAACTTATCACCCATTACTGAAATGGCTTATTTCTTAATTTCATTCATCTCTGAAGGCCCTGTGTATATGCACTATAATGTTCTATTGATCTACTTGTTCCCACTTAATTTGTACCAAACCTAAGAAAACTTAGATTTTTCCAGTTTTTCATGATCATAGCAGTGGAAAGAAGTAGGGTTTAAACTCGAATCCTGGATTTATTCCCTGGCTCTGCTATCCACTTCACTCTCTGAACAGCACTTCCCTGTATTTAAATACTAATGGTACCTACTCACTTGAGTGGACAAAGTTCTTTTTTGTTTTGTTTGGGGGATATACCTTTTTTTTTTTTGGTTTTTGGGTCACACCCGGCAGTGCTCAGAGGTTACTCCTGGCTCCATGCTCAGAAATTGCTCCTGGCAGGCACGGGGGACCATATGGGGCACCAGGATTCGAACCAATGACCTTTTGCATGAAAGGCAAACGCCTTACCTCCATGCTATTTCCCGGGCCCCTGGGGGATATACCTTAAGTGACTTGCTAAATAAACCTCACTCCCTTCTTTCCCTGAGCTATAGTAAGAAAGCTAGGATTGGAAGGGAAATGGCATATATATGCTGTGAGTAAAGCCTCTGGCTATTGAACCTGAAACCACATTCCTCACTGATCTGTATCAGCTAAGCAGGATTTGTGTTTGTGTATCTCTCTCCCTAGGTTGCAAATGCAAACAAGGACCAGGGCCTTACCTACTAGTCCCTCTAGCCCTAGTGCTTTAACACATAATGAAAAATTGATGGAGAGAAAGTAACACAAGACCTAGAGCCCAGGGAAGAAAATTATGTTTAAAAGAGATGCAGTTTAGCCGGGCGGTGGCACTGGAGGTAAGGTGCCTGCCTTGCCTGCACTAACCTAGGACGGACTGCGGTTCAATCCCCCGGTTCCCCATATGGTCCCCCGTGCCTGCCAGGAGCGACTTCTAAGCGAATAGCCAGTAGTAACCCCTGAGCGTCATCGGGTGTGGCCCAAAAAACCAAAAAAAAAAAAAAGAGATGCAGTTTGTCCAATCTCCTTTGCACAGTGTTGGTTTCCCTTATCTGTAGCTGTACATATTTACAGAACACTCCAGTGGTTTTCTGTATCCACCATTATTGTTAGTTTCTCATGTGGACTCCGATGAAAAGTTTTAATCTTCAGATGACTCAGGAGTCTCCATTATGGCACCTGCGTTTTCTTTTGTGCTTATAAACAGTGACGACCACTTTTTTTTAAGACTTCATTTATTTTACTTTTGGGTTTGGGCCACACCTGGCGGCTCTCAGGGGTTGCTCCTTGCTCTGTGCTCAGGTGTTACTCCAGGTAGTTCAGGAAGACATCTGGGGTGCTGAATATTTTAACCTGGATCAGGCACATATAAGCACTTCCCTCTATTACCATCCTGACACCCAATCTAAGCTCTTCTTCATAGCACATCAACAGCAAATGTTAGCTCTTATAGTAAAGAGCCTGAGGTAGGCAAAGAAATTTTCTATTATGTTTGGGAGGGGGACATACATCTGGCGGTGCTGAGGGCTCTTGTCAGCTCTCTGCTTAGGGATATTTCTGGCAGTACTTAGGATAGCCATACCAGAAACTGAGACTGGGTCACCTGCATACAAGCTCATGCTCATCCCTTTGAGGGGAGGGCTCTGACTTTCCACTATGCTTTTAAAATGTTAATATGACTTTATGGGAGGAAGGGGCACCACACTCAGCAGTTCTCTTGGCTCTGTGCTCAGGAACCACTTCTGGTGGGCTCAGGGGACCAAATGGGTTGCTGAGGATCAAACCAGGCTATCTATGTAAAGCAAGTGCCCTTTCTGCTGCACCTCAGCCTCAATGTTCACATGATTCTTCGCGCACATCTTCGTGTACATCTAGGTATCTAAAGAAGAAAAGCTTTACAGGTTTCCCCCTTAACTCCAAGATAACTAGATGACATGCTGGATGGCCTAATTATAACACAAGTTTAGAGTTACAAGTAATAAACAACGAGTTAAGAAGTTGTTGCCAGGGGCCCGGGAGATAGCATGGAGGTAAGACGTCTGCCTTTCATGCAAAAGGTCATCGGTTCGAATCCCGGTGCCCCATATGGTCCCCCGTGCCTGCCAGGAGCAATTTCTGAGCATGGAGCCAGGAGTAACCTCTGAGCACTGCCGGGTGTGACCCAAAAACCAAAAACCAAAAACAAAAAGGAAAAAAAAAGAAGAAGTTGTTGCCAGGAGCTGGAGAGATACCACAGCAGTAGGGTGTTTGTCTTGCACATATCTGACCTAGAACGGGTGGTGGCTCAATTTCCGGCATCTAATATAGTCCCCTGAGCCTGCCAGGAGTAATTTCTGATCTCAGAGCCAGGAGTAACCCCTGAGAGCCGCCAGGTGTGGCCCAAATCCAAAAATAAAAAGATAAATGAAGTTTAAAAAAAAGTGGTCGTCACTATTTACAAGCAGGTGTCATAATGGAGACTTCTGAGTCTAAAGATTCAAACCCCAGTCTGAAGATTAAAACTTTTCATCTGAGTCCACATGAGAGACTAACAATAATGGTGGATACAGAAAACCACTGGAGTATTCTGTAAATATGTACAGCTACAGATAAGGGAAACCAACATTGTGCAAAGGAGATTGGACAAACTGCATCTCTTTTAAACATAATTTTCTTCCCTGGGCTCTAGGTCTTGTGTTATTTTCTCTCCATCAATTTTTCATTATGTGTTAAACCACTAGGGCTAGAGGGACTGACTAGTCAAGTCAGTAAGGTCCTGGTCCTTGTTTGCATTTGCAACCATGGGAGAGAGATACACAAACACAAAACCTCACAGATCAGTGAGGAATGTGGTTTCAGGTTCAAAAGCCAGAAGCTTTACTCACAGCATATATATGCCATTTCCCTTCCAATCCTAGCTTTCTTACTATAGCTGAGGGGAAGAAGGGAGTGAGGTTTAAATAGCAAGTCACTTAAGCCTTCCCAACATAGTTGTCTCAGTTAGGGATGCTTGGTTGCAAAGAACATGTCAACGTATGGATTTTATGCGTGCAGTTATTTAATAATTTAATTTGGGGGGAGTTAGGTCATACCAGGTGATACTCAGGGTTACTCCAGGTTATGCACTCAGAAATCGATCCTGGCTTGGGGGACCATATGGGATGCTGGGGATCAAACTGAGATCCACTAAGGATCAGCCACATGCAAGACAAACGTCCTACCACTGCCCTATTGCTCTGGCCCCAATAATTTAATTTGTATGTGTATTTGCCAGACCTGCTGGGGCTCAAGGATTATACCTGGCGGGCTCAGTGGATTATAGGATGCTGGGGATCGAGACCAAGTGGGCCACATGAGGGTAAACATCCTACCTACTTTAGTATCTCTCTGGCTCCTGATGTAGTTATTACACCTTACTAGAATGCTCCAAACCGTCCATCAGTGTCCTTAAATTATGTTTCATTTGTAAGTCTCCATGTGTCTGTGTTTAATACTGGCATCAGTAAACTGTCAGATCTCTCTGTGCATTAGGCAGGATGCAGATTTTTTTTTTTATTCTTGGGTCAGTAACCACATTCATCTATATGACTAGATTTTATTTTAAGAAAAGCATCATTCATTACCATTTGACTAATAGATTACATAATCAAGTTTTTTATAAGTATTAAAGAACTTCAACCTTCATCTGCAAAGATCAGTGTATGATGTTAAATAAAGCTAATATAACAAGAACACAAATGTCATTAACTCTACCAGATCTTGAGAATTATTCATCAGCACCCAAAAGGAAAAGATGACACTCTTCTTCCTGAAAAGGTGTCTCACTTTATAGAACACTGATAGAGTTTCCAAAATCCCAGGCATCTGTGATTATGCAATAGACTTTACAGATGTTGTTTTTATATTTTTACAAAAGCTATGCCAAGTCAGCTAGAAATTAACACACTAAATCAGGGGTCTCAAACTTTCGGCCTGTGAGCCGCAAATGGCCCTCTGTACATTTGTGGCCCTGCCCTAGAGGAATCTTTTTTTGTTTTGTTTTGTTTTAGTTGTTTGGGTCAACCCGCCCTCCCCAATGTTCAAGGCTTACTACTACTGACTTTGCACTCAAGGATCACCCTGACTTTGCCTCCTGCAGCCCGCAGGTAAATTGAGTTTGAGACCCCTGCACTAAATGTCAGCTTGTTAAATACAAATTTGTTGTTCATAATTCACTGGGAGGTCCCAGACTGCAACCCCAAAGGCTCATCCCATTGCACTAATACTTAGAATTGAATCACAATGAATCCAAACACCTTAAAATAAGCACACTAAATACTTTAAGTCACATGCAGCATAGAAGGTTGAAATGTTCAGTCATTAATCACATCTGACAAAGTCAAATCTTCCAACATTACAATATAATAAACATGACAGGTAGAATCATTTTAACACTTTTTTCATTTTTATTAGTTTGTTTTGTTTTGTTTTTAGCTAAAGGCAGCCAAAACTATAGATTATTGAGAAATTTTGGAAAGCTCAGATTTTAGTCACTGCTACCTCTCTGTAAAGTTTACCTCCTTCATAGGGAACCCTTTGAAGACTATTCAATTTATTCTAATCACTCTGCAGTACTAATTTTTAGAGGGTTTTTTGTTGCTGTTGTTGTTGTTGTTTTGGGGACTACATCTCATGGTGCTCAGGGGTTACTCCAGGAATGCACTCAAGAATCACTCGTTGGGGTTCAGCAACCATTTGAGATGCTGGGAATCAAACCCAGGTTGGCTACATACAAACTCTGTTTGTTTTTTTGGGCCATACCCAGGGGTGCTAAGGCGTTATTTCTAGCTTCGCACTTAAAAGTCACTCTTAGCAGGCTCTGGAGACCAGATGGGATGCAAGGGATTGAACCTAAGTCAGCAGCATGCAAGGCAAATACCTTACCAGCTGTATTATCTCCCCAGCTCATATATATATATATATATATATATATATATATAAAATTTTATTTATTTATATATATATAAATAAATAATTTATATATATAAATAAATTATTTATATATATATAAATAAATAAAATTATTTACGTATTTATTTTCAGTTTTGGGCTCATACTCACCAGTGCTAAAGTCTTATTCCTGGTTTTGTGCTCAAAGGACCATATATAGTGCCAGGGATTAAACTGGAGTTTGCTACATGCAAGGTCAAGGGCCTTCACCCCTGAACTATCTCTTTGGCAGTTCCAGTTTCACTGCTTCTGACAGACAACCTGTGATGCAACATTTGTGATGCCTACACACTATTTACATACATCAAGGATCTAGAGGGAAGTAACTGAAGATTGCAGAGAAGCTACTCAAGTGGTCAGTGCAAGGCTTACTCTACAATGGATGAGGAAGAAGCATACAACCTATCTTAAATCACACACTCCTCTCCCAAACTTCTTTCTTTAAATAGGGTTTATTCTACCAACAAGGATTAGTCTTCTGAGTATCTCATTCAGTTCCCTGTATTAGCTTTATTTTTTTCTACCTGACTGAGTTGAAAACAGGAAGTTTTAGGAAGAGAGCAACAAAAGAGACATTAAATACTCAAAAGTAGAAGTTTTGGAGAAGCCCTCCTTCAGTTGATTCAGAGACGCATGTTCCAAACTGCTGCCAGCAATGGGACCACTAGCAGAAATGTCTTTCCTGATGTGACTGGTGCACTGGATGGTAGATCTTTGTTACACAAGTCTGTTTCGCAGCAATGGTACTTCAAGTTGCTTTCTCCAAGCAGTTTTGCAATTTCTGAGGAAGAGCAGTCCTTTTTTTTCCAACATTTAAAATAACTGTGCTGTCCTGCAGCTGGAACACACATACAATGGCAGGTAAGTAAGTGGTTAATGGTTTTGGTCCAAATTCAGTTTTTTGAACCTTGTCTGTGAAAGAAGAGACTTTGGGGCAAGAATGAACATCCTGGTTATATTGTAAGGGGAAAGAATTAAGTAAAAGATGATATCATTCTAGTGGAATTTTCTATAGAACTTAAATTTTATCTGAGCCTGAATAGTGTGAGTATGTGAGAAGAAATGGGCAGTTATAATGCTTTTAGGAATTTGCCACAATTTGAAAATACATGTTCTTTTTTTTGTCCAGCAAGCCTACTTCTTGAAATGACTCATGAAAAAGGTTAAGGGTTGCTGGGACTAAAGAAAAAAAGAGTCTGAGTTTTTTGGGGTTTTCTTTTCTTTTCTTTTCTTTTTTTTTTTTTGGATTTTGGTTTTTGGGTCACAACCGGCAGCACTCAGGGGTTACTCCTGGCTCTAAGCTCAGAAAATGCTTCTGGCAGGCTCGGGCAACCATATGGGATGCTGGGATTCAAACCACTGTCCTGCATGCAAGGCAAACGCCATAACTCCATGCTATCTCTCCAGCCCCAAAGAGTCTGTTGTTTTTTTTTTTTTTAAAGATTGAATAAAACTATGGTAGAAACAAAATTAAAATACACCGTAATTTCATGGGACAAAAATGGAAATGGCATAGGCCTGAATATGTTTACGTGAAAACACACACAGTATTTTCATACATACATACATACATACAGTTCCTTTGTTTTGTTTTGCAGTGAAGGAGGATGATTGCTGGTGACTAAATTGGGATTCTCTCACATGTGAGATCTGAGCCACAACTCTGGCCCAATAGCTTTTCATTTATTTTTGTTTGGTTGGTTGGTTTTTTGTTTTGGCCACACCCAGCAACACTCAGGGGTTACTCCTGGCTCTGAGCTCAAAAATCAATCCTGGCAGGTTCAGAGGACCATTTGGGATACCGGGGATCAAACCTGGGTCGATCAGGTCGCATGCAAGGCAAATACCCTACCACCTGAACTATCGTTCCAGCCCCAACAGCTTTTTAAAACTCAGTAAAAAAAAATAGCTTTTTTTTTTTATTAAATTAAAACTTTTTGTTTCAAAGGATTATATAAAAATTAAAAGACAAATTATATAATAGAACATGATTACAAATACTATATCATGCAAGTCGTATCTAGTATTTTGTCTTTCCTGATGTGACAGACTGGTGAATCATTGGATGCTAATATCAAACTATCTACAAATATTTTTACACCTCAACAATAAAAAAACGACCTGGTGAAAAGATAGTCCAAGAGGGCTGGAGTGATAATAGAGCAGATAGAACACTTGCCTTGCACACAGCCCCAGGGCTCAATCCCACATGTACCAGCATCCCACATGGTCCCCTGAGCCCAACAGATGCAAGCCCTGAGGATTGCTGGTGTACCACCACCTCAAATAGCCCAAGAATGGGTATTTCTCCAAAAGCACAAAAGCTGCCAATGGTCATCTGAAATAATGATCAGTAACAGTAAATGTTCATTTGGAGAATATAAATGAAAACCAAAACTAGGGTCACTTGACACCACTGCAACCAGGAGAATAGCAAAAGAATGCAAGCTAGGATGTGGAAAATTTGGAGGCCACACACTTTTCTGGTGGGAAGCTCGAAGGCTCAAAGGCTGCAAACACATGGCTATGTATTAGCAGTTCCTCATAAAGTTAAACAGAATCACCATATGACTTAGTTGCTTGAACTTTCTATCTAGTGTTTGTCACTTATCTAGATTTAATTCAAATCTAATCCAAACACTTAGCAGTTCATTGCTAGGTAGTTTAAAACTACATTTATTGGCCAGAGTGATAGAGGGTAGAGCTTTTGCCTTGCACGTGGTTAACTCAAGTCTGAACCCTAGCATCCCATATGGTCATCTCAGCACTGACCCTTGAGCAAAGCCCAGAGTAATCCCTGAGCAGCACCAGGTGTGTCCCCAAAACAAACAAGAAAACAAATTATGAGGGTCAGAGAGATGGCATGGAGGTAGGCCATTTGCCTTGCATATAGAAGGACGGTGGTTAAAATTCCATCATCCAATGTAGTCCCCTGAGCCTGCCAGGAGCAATTTCTGAGCATACAGTCAGGAGTAATCCCTGAGCGCTGCTGGGTGTGACCTAAAAACCAAAAGGAATAAAAGGAGAAAAAAAAAAAGTGGAGAAACCCAGACATCTATTCAGTGGTAAATAGACATGTGGTTTATCTACACAATACTTTTTTGGGGGGTGGGGAGGGTCACACCCAGCAGCGCTCAGGGGTTACTCCTGGCTCAACGCTCAGAAATTGCTCCTGGCAGGCTCGAGGGACCATGAGATGCCAGGATTCTAACCAACATCCTTCTGCATGCAAGGCAAATACCCTACCTCCATGCTACCTCTCCAGCCCCCATAGTATTTTTTTTTATTTTGTTGATTGATTGATTGGTTTTGGGGCCACACCCAGCAGTGCCCACGGGTTACTCCTGGCTCTGCACTCAGAAATCACCCCTGGCAGGCTGGGGGACCATATGGAATGCAGGGTATCAAACCAGGTACCTCCCAGGTTGACTGCAAGGCAAATGCCCTACTGCTCTGTCATCTCTCTGGCCCCTATGTACACAATAATTTATTACCTGGCTATAAGGAGGAATGAAGCACTGATGCATTCAAGTAAAGTGAACATTAAAAACATACTCAACAAAGGAAACTAATTACAATGTAAGTTTGTATACATAATCATTTACTATGATCCCTGCAGTGAGTTACTTTCCTTGAATTATCTTAATTGTCTAATAAGGTAAAGCATGAAGAAGAACCCAAAGAATGTGGATGATATCCTTTTTAGAGTGTTCAAAGTTCTCTCTGCTTGTTATGTCCTTCTTACTCACTTTGGAGTTCTAGGCTCCTCTAAAGTGTGTCCCTCAAGAAAAGCTGGGATTGGGGCCCGGGAGATAGCATGGAGGTAAGGCGTTTGCCTTTCATGCAAAAGGTCATCGGTTCGAATCCTGGTGCCCCATATGGTCCCCCGT